>CAJFCO010000081.1:1654173-1755107 GCA_904066015.1 Synergus gifuensis
ATATATATCTAAAAATTGTAGAAAATTATTCATTTTATTGAAGTATACAGATTTTCTATAACGTCTATTTATAAGAAACTTTCTAGTCGCTTAAAACATTTTTGTTGTTCCCGTTTTGCCAGTGAGATTTACGATCACGATTCTCGCAGCGGAAAATCCCATTACAATTTCTGTATAGAGACCATAAATTCTACACTTTGCAAAGTGAATTATTTAAATATAGAAGATGAAAAAAATGGAAGCCTCTGTTTTTGAATTTTCAGTTTCTAAACAATCAATTCCTGGTTTCAAATGAATTTATACCGAACAGGATAAATAATAACAGTTTTGTTAATTTTATTTTTCTTCACGCCGAATAAAAAGTTTATTATGGGGATCTAAATTTCCAAGGGAGCATAACGAGGCACAAAAAGCGATCATGTATATTATAGAGCACTCGGAAATGATAGTTTTTTATAATGAAGATACATGACAGCTGAGTTTTGTTGCGCTTTCACGTGTCATAACACGTGTCGACATATTCCATTCATTCGCAAAAGGACCGTAACCAACACACAGTGACGTCTATGGAGTTATTAACTAACAGCAGGAGCAAATTGTATGCGCCATTTCTATCTGCTAACACAATCTCACCGACTTTCCCTTGATTTATGCGACATTGACGTATACTTAAGTCTAATAAAATGCCCATAGTTGCATATAGACGTGCAATAAACGTGTAATGCTCACATTATTCAATGTCGTTTTGTAAATGGCTTAAATCATGTGTTCTATATAAGAATAATTTACGAGTCAAGATGCGAGGATCGCCCGGCCCTTATATTCATTGTTCAAGATCTTATTGACCTCTTTTGTTACCTTTCAACCTATACATATATAGAAGATAGAAATTTCTGCACGGGGTATTCTCTGAATCTGAATAAGGTACGTGCTCTCATGCCCCGCTTGCATGCAGACAGAAAATATATTTAATATATGTATCTTCCTCTCACTTGACCATGATGTGATGAAGATGTCATGCATTTATCTCACTCTAGATTTTTTCACCCACAACGAAAAAACAGAGAAAATGAGGATTAAAAATAAGGCATGAAAATGAGGCTTGAAAACACCTTATTTAAATAGAATTTGACTATGCATGTAATGTAGTAGCTTTATATTTAACTAAAATTAAACTAAATTGAACTAGAAATTTCACCACTTTCTACGGAATCAAATAGTAAGTCACCTGTTACCAAAGCGAATTAGTAAGAATAATTTACTAATCTATATATAGCAGTTTTTTTTTTACCTATATGAATTACGTTGCTTATAATGAATTGTGATTTGAAGATCAATAATCTTAAACCTTTTGTATAAATAACTATGTTATTTTTGTCATATTATATAACTTTCATAGTTTATTTAACAGATTTTAGAATATTTTCAAGTTGCAAACCAGCAATAACTTCATGCTACTGCAGCGATGATCGGTCAAACGGAATTACTAAGATTATATTAATTGTTATCTTTTAACTATCAATGTATTGACTGCATTCTCATTTGGATATTTATCCAATAGCGATCTTGTTTAGTCTCAGCTTTCGAGGTATAAAAAAAAAACAAAATTAGCCAGCCAAGCTAATAAACGACACGTAGACATATCACGATATGCACATGCGATATTAACTAATATGCACAAACTGTCTTCGAGGAAGAGTGCATAATATGCCGCGGGATCTGTTGTTCTTTCGTCTTGACAGATAGGTGCTTAGGGTCGATGAACGATGATTGCAACAGTAATACGTATGTAACTTGTGTCGTGTCGACAAAATTTCTTTCGATCGTATGTATGAACACACATCGCTTAAGTTGCATGGAATCAAGGTTCAACGATCGACTTCCTCCGATTACATACGCGTGACCACTGCTTTTCAATCGATTAACGACTAAATCATTCTCACGATTAATTTTTATGCACTTTTGAAATTCGTATACCTAGAATTATGACGCAAACTTTATAAAAAGTGAGGACTTCGAAACTCCATTGTTTTCTCTTAGGTATATTTCATCAAAACGCAACGCAATTAAGCCTCAATAAAATTGGAATTACATATACTTGATATTTCTAGTTTCAAAAAACATGCATATATATTTCTATCTGTTTTTTACTGTATTCTTTTACAGAATGTATGTAAAACTAAAATATGCATACTGATTAGTGCGGCCACCCTTTTTCCTGTATGTACCTTTCCCTAGCTCTCCTTCGAACCTCAGCAGCAGAATACCGACTCCCCCTTTTTCCGTTTGTCTTTATTGCTTACGTCATGTAACAACTTTTCTCCATAACCTTCCTCAACAAAACTATCGACGAGACGAGTAACCTTGAATGTATCATACGGGTTACGTGTAGAATCTGCACCGTAGAGTATATACAATATACATTTTACATTTGTAAATTATATACGTGTGTGCATGCTGTGGTAGACTCTTTATACAAGTCTTTCGAGATGCGTGTGTCGTGTCGCCGCATATATAGACAATTTACCGGCTCTGAGTCATATTAATGCATGCACTAGGGGAGAATTTACGTAAAAATCCTACATCACGGAAGCAAAACTGAGAATCAGATACGATTACATATGTCGCATTGACGTAGGTTAATGCGTATTTTCTAGGAAGCTCCTTGACGAGAAAAATGTATACGATGGGATCTGATATTGGATTGGATCCGATTGCTTGAAGGTTATATATATATAGGCATATTAATACTTCCAATTGAATCTGGCATCAAGGCATTCGACAATTATTTACCTCTGTGAGCCATTCTTACACCGAGAACTTATAACTACAGTTAAGCTAATATCTTACAAAAAAGTGGTGTAACGAAATATGTCTCGAAAATCTCGCATATACACCATTGTTGTTGCAAACCTGATTGGCTTTTGAATGATTTGAAGTTGTAAGAAGGAAAACGAAATAATTCCATTGGTTTGCTAGACTCAAAATTTCACGAAAATCCTTGAAATCCCTTAGAATTCGTTGAAATTTCTTAAAATTCCTCGAAATCTCTTAGAAATCTACAAAAACCTTGAAAATCATTAATCTATTGAAATCCATGTTAAAATTCGTGAAAATCTCTAAAAATTTCTAGAAACCTCTTATAAAATTTCTTGAAATTTATTGACAATTAGTTCGAATAAGGTACCTTTTTTACGAAGCAAATTTTTGAGTTAGAAAAATGATTTCTAAACAATTACAATTCTTAACGACTTCGTGTCTATGCCTATCAAAATTTCGTTTAGAAATCACTTTTGAACTTGAAAATTTCCTTTCACGATAAAAAATTATTTAAAAATTTTTAATGTCAATCTTATCTTTTCTTCTTTAGAGTAATTTTTTATCTTATTTTCAAAATAGCGATCGGATGTAGAATTCCTTGTGACGAATAGTAAAGAGGCAAATACATAGGCCCCTGCTAGAATCCAGCTGGGCTTATAGAAAATTTTTAAAAATAATAAGAGGAGCAACCATTGTAGGCCCTAGCGAGGGCCAACAATGGCCTATATAGAGGGCCAACATTTAAAAATAGCTATAAACTAGGCAATTTTCACATGGGCTTTCGGACTTTATGTAAGACTTTTTTTCTGTGTATTATATTATAATTAGCATTCCCCTAGCTCCGGCTGCATTGCGCTAAAAATTGTAACAGGATCAGGAGCTAATAGGGGCTGCCCCGAAAGGGTAAGAAAGCGGAACGTCGCGTCGTACATGAAATCTAAACGTGGCCCGTGACATAGCCCGAGGTGATATTTTTCTCAAAAACAGTGCATTTATAGAGAAAAAAGACATTAGCTTGATAAATATTTTACTTACGTCTGAGTAATTTAGAGATTTTATATATGATGCACAGTTATTAAAAAAAACAAGGCGATAATTGTAATAAATAGACGGAAGAATAAAAGAAAAAAATGAAGTTTAAAAGAGTACTTGATATTCCTTAAAATTTTTTAGTCTTACCAAATATTGTTAAATCCTTTAAAATGGCATGAAATTTCATTAATTCCCTTAAAATTCCTGAAAATCCAAATTCCTAAAAATTCAATAAAAGATCTTTAAAATAAAGTCTCGTAAAACACCTCGAAATTTCTCAAAATTACTAAAAACTTTACTAAGTTTCATAAAATCCCTTCAAATGAAATCTCATCAAATTCCTTGAGGTTCCTAAAAATTCCATAAAACCCCAAAAATTTGGTAAAATCCCATTAAACTTAAAAATTTTATAAAATCCCCTGAAATTCCTTTAAATTATGTAAAATCGCTCTGTAATGTTTAAAATTACATAAAATCACATAAAATCTTGTTAAATTCATTGGGATTCCATAAAACTATACCATAAAATTTCTTCAATTGCTGCAAAATCCCCTTAAATTCCTTAAAATTACTTCAAATTTCATTAAAACACCTAAAATTCCTGAAAATTTATCAGTTTCATCTAATGAAATGTACCTGTCTTGAAATTGAAAAAAAACTTTATTTGAAGAGTCTAAAATTGTGAAATTTAAAATTGAAATCATTTAATTTTGCATCTTCTTTGTATTTAAATATTATTATTAATTGTTCATGAAATATTTTCCGCTTGCTCTATATGTATAGCGCGCGTATAATATTAAGGCAATATGAAAAAGTTTTATTATAGCAGATTTTCAAAAACGTATCAGGTAATAATTGAATTATGATTGAGCAGTGGAAAAGTCATTTATGCTGTTTACTTATACGGGGCTCATTATTCCCACGTTACGGAACGTTAACCAGTTATGAAATGCGCTTATAAGGGAGTGACTGGCTTTCTCGAGGCCCGAAGAAAGTTTCCAGCAAGTGCAGTCGAACATTCGAAAGTCTCTCGTTTGCTTCGCTCTGCCAATCTACTCTGCAATTTTGCTCATTGTAGAGTCCGAGACCTAGAATCTTTCCATAGGTAGGTTAATCTATCTTCTCATGACGGGAGAACGAAAGTCGTGCGATTTTCTACGTCTGGTCTCATTATACAATCATTAAAAGTACGTTACAGAAAATTGGCTTGGAATAAAAATTGAGAAATATGAGTTCATCAAATAATTCCTGATGTATTATAAAATAATGAACATCATTTTGAGTTCATACCCGTGCAGAATTTTTCATGGGGTTCTGACAGAGTCCTACTCAGTTTCTCCTACTTCTGATGTGTGGCCCTAAATTAAAATACTTTTATCGAAAATAAAAATATTAAGAAGATCTTAATAAAGTAATTGCAAGTGGAAGTGGATCATACAAAAGAGCTGTACTCATCAGGGGATTAGTACTCATATAGAAAAGTTAATCTGAAATGCACAATTTAGCACTTATAAAGCATCAGGAGTGCATATGCAGGAGTGCATATACGTATAACACAGGTTTATGTACGAGTGAGTACTTTACGAATAGGAAAGTGATGGAATGAGTTACATAAACGTCAAGTCGGAACTCCGACGAGGAAGGCCAATGTCCTAGCTTGCGTTGATGCCTGTGGCTGTATGTTACAAGAAAGAAATGTGTATATTCTATATATATATATATAGTTGAATTTGACACGAATGATACGTTACAATCTTCTCAACTTGACATGCGCACACATATAACAAATGTATCACTGCACGTACTTGCAACAACATCCCCATTAGAGTCTGGATTAGGGCGGTATTTAGCGTTGATTAAACGCATCCGGAATTTCTCATGATGATTATCTCATCATAAAAAAGAGGTTGCGATTATATCGAAAATAAATTTTAGCCATCTCGAAATCTGAAGCCATTTTTTGGTTAATAAAGTTAGGTTGATTATATTATACTAAATATTTTGTTTGATTCAACCAAATGTCATTCAAGAAAGCACCGCGCGCAAAGATTTTTAGAAAAAGCTTTTTTCATTAATTAGAATTTTTAATAAGCATCACACTTGAAGCATCGGAAAAACGAACTTTTACAAAACTAGCAACTATAATGATCTGCGCGCTCTGCGCGCGATTAATTTCTCGTTTTTGCACACCTTTTGCTATAAGGATTCAGATGGCCTAGTTTGGCCTAGTTTTAACAAAAACTTGTTAAGGAATTTAAAAAGATTTAAATGATTTTAAGGAGTTTAATGGGATTTCTAGAGGTTTCAAGAGTTTCAAGTGATTATAAGAAATAATATCTAACAAAATTTCAAGAGATTTCACAAGATTTTAAATAGTTTTGAGATTTTCAATTAATTTTAAAATATTGTTAACTATTTCAAGGAATTTTTAATGATTTAAAAAAATGTCAAAGGATTTTAAAAGAATATCAAAAGATTTAAGAATTTTTAAGAGATTTCAAGTGATTTTTAAGGAATTTGAAAATAATTCATAAGAGTTTCAAGATTTTCAAGTAATTTCAAAACATAAAAAATGTTATATTTAATTTTTTGAAATCTGTTAAATCTCTTGAAATCCTCTGAAATTCATTGAAAGGCCCCCCCAGCAATGGTTAGCTGTACAGAGACGCGAGGTGGAGCCTCTACAGGACGAACCGAACATTTAAAATTAGCTAAGCAGGATAGTTTCCGCACGGGGAATCACTTAAATCACGTGTAGTTATTTATTACATACTTGCAGGCCAATTTGTAATAGATTTCAACGAGTTGTCATTCCCACATGACCGCAATTGTTTTTTAATTTTAGCCACTCTGTTCTATTTTTACTGTCGGTGGTGAATTCTGCTTTTGAAATTAATTTTATCTCAGGTATATCTCTGGTCGTATTTAATTTATAATTAAAACAACCAAGTAATCAATTAAAAGAGCTAATACTGACTTATAGTGAATGCTTATTTTAATCAAAATTCTCGTTTTATTCTCGATATAATATTCATGCTTAATACTTTCTTTTTTTTTTCATATATATTTTGATTTATAATTTTAAGTAAAATTTTAAAAATACAATATATGAAAAATGGAAGAATTTAAAGTTAAATAACTTGGAATTAAAATTATGAATTTTATAATCATAGATTGAAATATAAATAAGTATAAAAATCGTTAACCAAAATTGTTAAAGAAAAATGCTTGAAATTTCGTTATTAAATTTTAATATTTAAAATATAAATGATAATAAAAATCTGAAGTATTTAATTAAAGGCTCGATTTATTATTTTTAATTGCATTCTGACAATATTAACCTGACTCAATCAGTCAAGCAGTTTGTGCCACGCGTGACTACAAGTTTGCTATCAGGGATTTTGCTTTGTATATACAATAATTAGAACTTCTATTAAATTTAACTTTTATATCATAAAATCCCTCCGTATTTTATTTATGCATAGGCGATATTCTGGCTATACATAATAATTTCGAGGTTTCAATTGGAGGGTCGGTCGGATCTCTGTGCCGTACGTAACATATTAACGATCCGAAAATTTTGATACCATGGTAGTGGTAGATGGTCCTTGACCTCTCTCTGTATCTTTCCCTCTTTACACGGAAAAAATTAGTTATCGAAATTTTCCTTGACTGTTATCGACTTTAGGATAGGTCAAAGGATTTAAAATATTTCATAAATTTTTTTCTATAATCCGAAGAAATTTTCGTGAAGAATTCTAAAACAGTTGTCGAAATTTTCATAGACTTGGTCGAGATGTTGAGAGTTAATGAAAATTTAGATAACTGTTTTAGAATTCTTCACAAAACGTACTTCAGATTTTATAAAAAGTTTATGAAATATTTTAAAACTTTAGACCTATCCTAAAAAGTTTCGATAACTAATTTTTTCCGTGTACAAATCTTTCTTCTCTTTCTCTTCTCTTTTAATCTTTTGACGCTTACGTGCATCACCTGTACGATTGCTGATATACTTGAAATTGACGAGAACGAGATATTTTCATGTGGGTGTGATTCCGCATCTTTTTTGCAAGAAGGTATTGCCCGCGGTGAGTTTCATTGCTGGTACTGGTACCGGGTGGGAAAGTGGGTCGCAGAAAGCAAGGCCACTGACACTGGCCGCCGCGCAACCACTATAGAGAGCAACCTACATCGCTTTCCTTCTCTCCTGATGCTTCTTTCGCCCCTTTCATAACCATTCTTTATCATTTTCTTTCTCAATCGACCATTTCTTGGATAAACTTCCGAAAACGTCAATCCTTCGATTTCCTTGAAACATACATCGTATGTATATGATGTATAAGTAAGGTATATAGATTTTCGAAAAAAAAACGAAAATTTTCATTTGGTTTTCTATAAATAAATTTGTTGCTGTTAAATAAAATAAAAAATAAATATTTTTTTCGTCTTCTAGACTAAATTTCCTGTCGGTTGAAAGAAAATTCACTCAAATTGATTAATTTAAGCAGGAAATAGAAGCTTCCAAAGCGTCGCCGGATGAAAAATACCAATGTGTGGGTTTTACGTAACTTTCTGAAAGTGTGGGCTTTGTGGGTTAACCATGACTCTTCTAATTGTAAAGAAAAATCATTCTATAAAAGAAAATCAGTGTAAAGGAAAATTATTGTAAATTGAAATGGTAAATGGAAATCATATGGTAAAGGCAAATGGTAAGAGGAAAATGGTTAAGGGAAACGGTAAAGAGAAACGATAAAAGGAAATGGCAAACGGAAATCATGGTAAAAAGAAATGGTAAAGGGAAAGGGTAAAAGGAAATCATGGTAATAAAGGAAAATTTAATCAGCATGTCAAAATACATTTACATAAGTATATACGGAGTTTAAACAAAATCGGAGGATTAATCCTTTCGGAAGTACACCCCAAATTAGCGTCATAATAATATTTGCCGATGAAAATGACGAAAGGTGAGCGCAATTCGCTCATTCGTGTTAATTTTATATCATGGAGACTCTGCTGGACATACGAAACCGGAAGTTGTTTCGAATTAAATTCTTTGGAGGGGAGGTGTTATTATCTAGAAGACACTCTACTTTAAATTTAATATTTTCATTTGAGTGCATTTGTGTGTTATGATTTTTAAAGCAAGGAAGACGAGAACAACAAATGTTAAATAAAATTCATCTATATTCAGGAATTTTTAAAGAATTTCATTCTCTAAAAATCCGCATTACACATATATTTTGATACAATAAAATTTCTTACAACTCATAAAAAACTTTTAGTATTCTTTAGCATTATTCTTCGCGAACTCTGTTTAAAAATTTCTAAAAATCTCGTAAAATCCTTTAAATACCTAAAATAACTTTTGAAATCTCTTAAATTTCCATGAAATCCTTTAAATTCTATTTAAAAAGTCTTTTAATATTTTCCTATTCCAAATCATTCCAAAAATTTAGAAAATCCTCTAAACTTACTAAAATTCTTTTGGTATACCTTAAAATCTCTTCAAATTTTGTGAATTCTTTGAAATACTTAAAAATATTTTGAAATTTCGGAATCACTTGCCATTTTTTGAAATCTTTTTTCAATTAATTGTATACCTATATCCTTATAAAATTAAACACTCACTTCAAGACTGAAAGTTTATTGAAGTGTAGTTTTTTTTGTGATACGATTCTTATTGCAGATAAAATCAAATGAATGGAGATTAAAATATTTGAAGATATGTACATAAAAATTTTTTAAATCGTCATAAGTATAAATTGTTGGGTAAACGTGCGAATGAATAAGTTTCTGTAAATTCAATGTAAAGCAAATATCGTAACGCCTGACTGTCAACTTTGACCCAGATTTGGAGATTAGAAAATTTTTTAACGAGTCTCGGAAGTAGTTCATTGCCCTGGCTCTGCGGTGTTCGGCATTGACAATGACAATCTTGAACCTCGGAGTCTCGGGAAAGGCTTGACGTCAAAAGAATAGCGATGCGACGGTGGGAGAAGTGACAACAAGAGGAATAGGTAACCAGAAGTGGTGAAAGGATGAAGTTATGGTGTCGAGTGAGAGTTTCTTATTCGATTTCCAGCATGTAATTATTACAAATAAGACAACCTCGACTCTCGATGTCTTATTTCTATCGATGATTTCATATTACGGACAAAACCATTTTTTTTAACAAAAAACAAATTGCTTTCCGGGAAATTACACTTGCAATTTCGCTTGTATTATTACCGACGTTTGCGTTTCACCTAGATGGATTTACGGTCCAGGGGGCAAGTAATACGTGAATGTGCCAATGAGGTCATCTCAGATTTTACAGTTGATTATTATTTAGAGAAAGGTTCTCTACTGTGTTTATATCCCTATTTTCCGGCTCAAAATTTCTAGTTATGAGGAATTTAACTCTGTAATTTCACCAAATATGTTTTAAACAATTTATTTGCTCGTTCTTGAAGCGACCATTATATGATTTATTGTTATGGAGACATTCCAAGTAAGAAAAAGCGGGAAAATAAAATTTTGTTTCCAGAACCATCGCGATCGTTATGACATTGGCAAGATTTCACAGTGAAAAGCCGGCTCGGATCGTAAATCCGTCAGTTGTCAATGACCCCAGGACTTTTACTCTTGCCCCCCTCTAAATAAGGTATACGTCCGGTCGAACTTTTGCCGACATTGCCTCGATAAAACTCTTTAACTTCATGATTTATTCGAAAATTGAAACACCCTTTTTGAGTTGTCATCACTTCAATATGAGATTTAAGAAACATTGGCTGATACTTTAACAACATTTAGTCACTTAAATTTTGAGGAAAAAAGAAATTGCAGATTGTCTCTATTAATAAAAATGTTACATATTGTACGAAAATGGTCTATATAATTTTCAGATAGACTTTTTCTACTTTTTTCACTCTTTCAGGCAATTACTACTTACACTAGAGTTTCTTAGTATTTACAATTTTGTCTTACAACTTTCAATTCTCAATAATTCTTTCGTAAATTAAAAAAAAAATTGGTCCGCATTTAAAGTCAAAATAATTGTCTGATTTTATCCAATCACATATATAACAAACTAAAAAAAAATCTTCTCTCGCTTTTATATGTAGTTAGATTTTAACTCTCCGTCTTACTGTGTCTGTCCATTACTACTTCGAAACTAGCATGAATGGATGGTCAATGTTTCAATGTCCTATCGACCATCCATTTTTCTGATTGGGTTTCTTATCTGCCTTTGGTATTTATTCAGATTCTAAATATAATTCTTTCAATTTCAATCAAGTCAAAAAGTTTCACAATTGAATTTTCAAAAATTGACATCCATACACTGTCTTACAAATTGACCTCTGCATCATATGACTTTTAACACTGCGAATATTAAATTGAAGTATCAGTTTAACTCATGATATTTATTCACCCTAAGATGAAATAACTAATTGGATAAATATATTTCTTAAAGAGTGTTCGTACACTATTTAGTCTTTTCACTATGTATCTTAAATTATGCACATAATGGTGATATGGAATGAACTAATAAAGTCTTACCATAATATCCCTACTTCACTTGAATGACGAGATCTCGTTTGAACTTGAGAAGCAGGTGCATGTTATTGCACTACCTTGATCAGGGCTTATATATCCTCATTAAACTATAATATGCTCTGCAGTTAACTGAAATAATTGCTACCCGCCTTATTTCTTTGGGAGATTTTTTGTAAATCAAGGATATTTTTTGTAAATCAAATCTACTAATATAGTTTCACTTTACGTTTAATTAAATCTCGGCAAATAGTTCTTCATGAAATTTAATGACTTATCCGAAAACTAGATAAACTCGTTCAATTTGCTGATAAAAATTTACAATGATTTCCCTTTACAATTTAAAATTAAATAATTTAATTTAATTTAAATATGAACAATATGCGAGGATATGTTTATGAGACGATGGAATAATATTATAGAAATGGTAAGCGAATTGATTTCATCAACGAATTGCAGTCGACATATCCGCCGCTCTAGTGCTGAGAAGAGGCAAACGTCAAACAACAACTCTCGCCTAAAGACTAGAGACCCACGCATTCGCTTTGTTTCTGAGGCGACGCGACTGTCTGCTATATGCTATTTCTGAATGTCGAAATTTAAGGTGCCATTGCACCGGTCGGTCGGCAAAAGTTCGGCGGGAAATTGACTTTTGCATGTGGGTGGGTAAATGGCGATGTGTGAGTCTATACGAAGAGATATGTTATAATCACGTGAAGAAGCGAATTTGTGTGAGAATATGAGGGGACGAGTAGTGAATTACTCGTTTCTGAGAATGTGTTGGAGTTGCTATGGCCACCAGAGCAGTCGCTGCCTAGGACAGGTCAGTGACAAAGCAAGGTCACGTCAAGTGCTCCCAGAGCTTCTGCCTCGCCTCATAATTTTCTTCAGGGATTGATTGCAACAAGATTATAATTTCACTTCTCAAACTATTACGTATAAGGTCAATTTAGAAGTCTAAGATTCGTTCACAAAATGTTACACTTGTCTTTCAGTTTCGTACGGATTTAAAGCAGCTGGAATTTAGGTGATGATATGTAATCCGGCATATTTAAAAATATGCACTGTTAAAAGGACTTTCCTGAGATTCACGTTGGAATTCGGGAAGCAACTTATTCTGCAGAATCTCGAGGAGGATTATTTCATATTTGCGAGTCATCTTATAAGTTTGGAATAGTCCCGTGATGATTTCACGATTTCACGAAAACTGACTAAGATTAGTCTTTGTCACGTTAGATTAAATTTATGCCAGAATAGATTATACATATTTCGATTTCGCTCTACACGACGACTTTTACTACTGCAGTACATATTTTCATACAATTTATTCAAGGGTTTAAATTTTCAGTCTTCTGCAAAAGCATATTTTGACGAGTTTCAACATTTTTCACTTTTATGATGTTCAAGACCCCTAAATCATATACCCTCTCAAACTGAATTAATTAAATCTTACTAATTAATAGTAGTTTCTTACTAATTCAACTAATTGTGGTTGTGGAAACCACAAATTGTTGTGTAGCATATTTATTCGGTTTCATATTTTTCATTTTGTAGAAATAACAGATCTAAAAGATAAGTTTTATAAAATTCTTGTTTCTAATAAAATTCCATGACAACTATAATTGCAAGTAAAATTCCTTAAAATTCCCATCTTTAAATTTGAATTTGTTTGTAATTTTCAGAATTGCAGAGGACAATTGATTTGAAAGCTGTGGAATAAAAAGAATCAGATCTTTGAAGAAGTTGAGGGTTGCAGAAAAGCTGCTAATGTTTTCATTGAGGTCGTCGCTCGTTCAGGAACGCATCACCGGATTGTCCCGGCAAAAATAACTCGAGGAACATAGGTCATATAAGCATGGCTAGAGAGAGGAATGTTATCCTCTTGACAACAGAAAGAAAGATAACTAATAACGAGCCAAGTTATAAGCATTCTGATTAATCACACAACTTGTACAAGTCAGCGATAATAATAAGTTGATTGGTGTTGCTGTAATAAAACTCATTGTAGTAATTAATAGATTCGCACTTCTAAATTCGCGAATCTTTTTATTCAGAATTAAAATTGGTAATTCAAAAAATTAGTAATTAAAGTTTAGCAAATTATAAATTAAAATTGTTAAACCAGTAGCAACAAATTTTAAACTCCATTGAGGTTCTAGCTGAAAAGCAAATATTTAAAATTTGTCACAAGATGGCTCACATGCTAAAATTTAAACATTAAGAAATATAACGATAAATTAAAAAAGATGTTTGAATTTCGACTATAAGAATTTTGTTATTCTCTTACCTAATTCCTTGAGGTAGGCATCGATAAATTTAAGTAATTGCGTTACAAAAATTTTTATGACTGAATGAGTTGTGCTTTTATCAATTCATTTTTTAATGCAAGTTCTCATTAAGTACAAGCAGATTTATGTTCTGATAATTTTATCACGTAAATTAAACCATAAAATAACAAGGAAAACTTAAAATTTGCAGTGTAATAGAGTTTTTTTTTTAAAGAGATTCAAGGTAACTTTTATCATTTCTGAAAATTCTATGACGCAACAAGTTTTAAATGTATTTATCTTTCCTGAAATTCAAAGTACGTTTTGTTTTTTCTACATAGTTATACTCTATGAACATTGACCTTCGGAATCTTATATGTAGAGTAACATAATTTAAAATCATGCAGGTCTTTACTTTAATTATTTTTATTAATATACAAGTTTCTTCGAGATGAAAACTGCGAGATGAAAAGAGAGTAGAGATGTTGGATTTCGAGTCATATAAATGAATACCTAGAGTATAAATTAACACCAAGAGTATATGAGTCTCTATTGCGCAATGCTAACTTCATCATTATTATTTTCACTGTACATTTCCGATCAACAACTCTATATTCGGATGACGCGTCCAGAATCCATTCGTGGTTTTGTTATCCTTGAGATCAATTTGTCAGAATATTATTGCATTTCATAATGAACAATATGTATCTATAGATAATTCCCCAGTGCATGACTCCTCTGATATATAAATAAGATAGAATCAGTGAAATGGAAATGATTAATCAACTCGTACTGATATTTTATATTTGAGCTTTATCAACTACAGTGTCTGATTGGCAAATAAATGGGAGTGTCTAGATAATGGATAAAGCATTATGGATATTTTTTAAAGATGACGCTAAATCACAAGATACCTACACTATTTGTGTTTGTATAATGTGTATTAGTATTATTAATACAATAGGGATAAATAATTAATTTGCATAACTTTTTATAAATTTCATTGTTTATCAGAATGATGAATCGATAAGAAAACCGGAAAATTATATATGAAATATAATATATAAACCTGAGCCAAATGCGACATCCGTTCCACGTTCTTTTGAGGTGCAATCTGTTCATCCATTGTTATATCTCCTTGCCAAAATCGTTGTTTACATCGTTAAATTGCGACGTGATGGTGTCGGGGATAAAGAACTGCATGACTTTTAGAATTGGTCAGTTTCTTTTGTGTAGAAAGATGACTATTTTACATTCAGTGTTATAAGTCAGCAAAATTTTTTTTATGAGAGTCAGATAGTTAGAGTTACACATTTATTTATTTTGTTCTATGTTAGTTTTCTAGAATCTTATGCCTCTCCTAGAATTCTAATATTTGTTGAGTAAAATCAAGAAATTGAATTTTAGGGTAAAAACTGGAACCTCACCTCCTCAAGAAACTGATACGTATAATATATATGTATAAACGAAAATATTTTTAAGAGTTGTTAACCTTCTATGACATTAACACTCATTTGACGTCAATAAATCAACCGCACAAACATACTTGGATGACTTTGAACGCAGATATGTACATGTATTTCCGGTGAATTTCCTGGAACTTCCAAAAAAGTGTGACAACAAAATTAATATGACTGAAGGAGAAAGAGAAATTAACATTAATTAACATTAAGATTATAGTCATTATAACCGCGTTGTACAATTATTCATGATGGAAAAATTATTATAATCGCATAATTTGCTGGGCATAATAATTTAATATTATAATTCTTATTTATCAGTATATAAAGTGCTCGCATTTGATGTAGTTTGTTATTTTAGCCTTACTTGCATCATTTTTGATGACGTTATATATTGGTGATACACACGAGATATACATATAGTGCAAGATAAATGTCCATGTTTATTATCAGTGTAATGTAAGCTTAAAGGCTTTTGGCCTTTCTTCTCGTTTTTATAGATATAACACTGAAAAAAAATCGGTAAAGTAGAATACTTTACATCCATAGTTCTGATTAAAAATAAAACTTAAATTTTTACAGTGATATTACGTATTCTGTGAATGATTCCTCAGTGTACTTAATATTCCATGGTGTACTGCCACGCCTAAAGTGAAACCGTGAAACCCTCAGCACAAATACAGTAAACCTCCCAAACTGACCCACTTACGTAATCCAAGCATTTCAGTTTCAATCCTAATTTCTCTCTAACTAGATGATGAAGCCCGGTAGTTTCTGAAATCATAATCGTGAGCTTGTTCAATAAAAATCGTGCGTGGGTGAGAGAAGGGGCTCTCGAAGTGCCAGAGTTCGTGGGACGGAGAAAAGAATAGCCCAGTCCGTGGTTAGTTCAGGGATGGGAGGAGAAAGAGGATTTTTAGCACGGCCAGAGCTTATGCGATAAAGCAAGGTGCAATGCTCGCGTGCGTTGCACAAACAGCGCCAGGCGTCGTGATCAGCACCATCCAAGGTCACGCGGGTAATGTCCCGATGCCCCCTAATGCAGGACAAATTCAGCATTCGGCCGAAAGATATCAAGAGTGGGGATAGCCGCCCCTCTTCTTTAGGTGGGGATCAAGTCTGTTCACCACAATACGTGTTGGATCCACTTAGGCTTGTCAAGAACTTTCTTGTGTTCAACTACATATTTACATATATCTGTATGCATATTACACATGCATGTGCACTGTACAGTCTTTGATAGAGGCGAGTAGCTAGCTCGGGAATAATTGTATAAAAAAAAAGATATGTAAATGAAAAATAAAAACGAGCGAAGGAGAGACAAAGAAAGGAGCGAGCGATGGACGGGCGGGTTATGCAATGTCGCGCCACGAATAACGCGCGAAACGCGCTGCGATGCAACCGATGTGTGGATGGCGCACGCTCATGTCGTCGCAGCCGCGGCCACGCCGCTTGCTACCATCGCTGTGATCCTTTGTGTGTAATGCATGCTACCGCGATGAGCCTCGTTTGGTAGCTAGCGAGCTATAGTCTGGCTAGCTGACATGACAGTCTCTGGCGCTTCGAGGAATTCAACGCATCCGTCCACCGACCCGACCCGACCGGATGAATCCGTCTAAGCGGAAAGCAGAGGGAGCTTATAAATTGCAAATTTATAGGTATACGCGTTATAAATTTTCACTAAGTTTAGTGAAGCCATTGTACCTAAGGGCAAATGGTTATTCTGACGAAAGTTTCATATTGAAATAAAATTCATTACGATCAAATCCGAAATTTTCCGAATCGTTCTAGAATTTGTATTAGAACCCAATAGTTTTATTCCAATTTTGTCTGCGAAGGAAGTTTTCAATCCGAATAAATCCGAGGTCTATTCAAAATCAATCCGAACTTGCAATCCAAATTAATGCAAATGAGTTCGGCCAATCTGAATTAATCCGAACTTTGAATCCCAATAAAAGTCGGTCAATTCGAATATTGATTGATATATCCAATTAGACCGGATGCATTCGGATTGGTTTGGAATGAATTCCTAATCCGATACTTTCGCCAGGATGGTTTTTTTCCATAATAACGGCCGATCTGCCATGTAATATTCCCATTTTCTCCATTTTCCACTTACTCATTGTTCATAAATTCTTGCAGTATGACAAAAGTTATGAGATTTGGCTGAAGTTCCAAAAACAGCACACTTCAGATTTTTTCAAAACTCCGTATATGTAAATACATACATACTTACATATTTTGATGTGCGAATTTACGAATATCGACTTTGAAAATTGTCATAATTATAGCTATTTGTTTGACAAGTTGCAATTCCCGAAGAGTGTGAAGTTGGCGTTATGAGCCGAAGTCGAGTGGCGCCATTATACATGATAGAAATAGTTGGAATCTTTAGACGGTGCGATGCTTGCACGCTTGAATTATTTTTGGGTAAAATTTTCAGCAAGACCATAAGTACTTGTCATGGAGAGAGAATTTTGTCTCTAGTCTGGCATTAAGGGCCAGATTTTTACAGATCTAGCGACTTTAATCATCGTGATTATCAATCATCCCCTCCAGCCAATTAGTTTTTCGCAAGACGTACTTTTCAGACATTTTCTTTGTAACAAGGAATATTGCACCTCGTTGCAAATCTGCAGAGATGCAGAGCTAAAACGAAGCGAAAGATTTTACAAAGTCAGTGATCTCACATCCGGAGAATGTCGCTCGGACGTCCCTCGATTCTTTGCCGAAAGTACATCGTCCGTTGACGCGTCGACATCGCCGGCCTCACACATCTCATGCAAGGCATTGCATCAAAGTAAAAATGCAGTCTCAAAGAAAAATCGTAAAAAGCGAGGCAATGCATCGCAGAGACAACAGAAAGAAGTTTGCGAAACAATGCAAGCATCCGGTGAACAACGGTAGAGCGATATGACATACCGACGACACGATTTCATCCATTTCATCGTTGCTAATAATTATTACTCATTCCGGATGTAAAGTTTGTGGTGTGATAACTTGCGAAATCAAATTGAGTCATTTTGTAATTGAATCGGATGAATTTGATAAAATCGCGTGAGAAATTGATTAACATATGTCTGCAGTGGTATACAATGGACAAGAAATGAACATGCGTGCAGAATGTGTAATATAGATCTGTACGCTATTTACAAAAAACCATCATCCATGGTGCCAAATGCCGCCCCTCTAACCTTTAGGCATAAATGCAAAACTTGGATGAAAAAACAACATCCATCTCTCGAATCTCCTATAAAGGACCATCAAAACCGCTCAGAACAGTGTTGACCAGCTCCAACCTCTGTATAAATAATCGTTGCTAATGAATATGAACTAGACGGAATTCCTAGAATTCCAACGCGTTCTCATCCGCCCGTGGCAATGACGGCACTTTGTCCGTGCCAATAAATGACGGTCGTGTAATGGTGAACCAACAAAATGCATGCTTTATAATTGCGCAGCAGGGATTTATTTCTCACACGACCTCGAGATCAGTGACGAGATCATTGAAACTTAAAGGCCGCTCGCTTTTGTCTGCTGGAAACAACCGATTAATATTATTACACTTCCTTTTCCATTCCCAGGTAAAAAATCGAAGTATATCACTTAGAATTGACAGTCTTATAAAAGGTCTGATCTCATACCAAGGCCCAATCTGAGATGATTATTTTTCTTCAGTAGCTAAAAACTACCTTCAATAATTGACTGATGCTGTATACATTGGCCACGCCAACATTTTTACTTGGCTGTATAAGCTTTGGCAATGGCAACATTTTCTTTGACCGTAAATTGACTGGTACCAATTGATCCATCCCTTCTTTTTCATTACCTGTTCTAAATCAAAATTACAAACTCCTAATTCCACCTCCTTTCTACTCTCTCTCTAAACTTGAATCAGTCAAAAATCAGTGAAAGTTCACTGATTCACAGTGACTTTTTTCTCTCGATTTTAATCAGTGAAAAATCACTGGAATTTTCGGTAGTTTAGTACCGATTCCTGAAAATTTCACTGACTTTTCACACTGATTCTCAGTGGATTTTTAGTGAATGAAATCTTGAAAAGAGAGTCACTGAAAATCAGCGAATGTCCACTGATTCAATTTTAAGGAGTTCTTATTTAAAACGTCGATGTTTCCATATTTCTTTTCCCACCCCACGTTCCCAGCCATCAATTTAATAATGAGATGCCCGCGGCTCGAGTGCGTCTCCAAGAATGAGCGTTTTCTTTGTTACGATTTCGAGATTGCGATTCTTGTGGCCTTAACCCGAGACAGTTGACTGGATTCGAAAGTGCAGTCGTCTCGATTCATCTTTGGGGACCTTGCTGGGCTCCTAACCCTGAGATACAGGGGTCTCTGGCACGAGCGTTATATCCTTCTCTTGATCCAAAGTTGGAGTGCAAGAAAAAGAGAAGCATGCGAAATATGGCCGAGGAATGGGGGAGGCAGGGGTAGGTAGGGTAGGCGAGGGAGAGGATATTTATAAATATGCAGCGATATACTCGTCGGACCTTCACCACGACTACGCGAGCTAAAAGCGGGGAATTAGGGGAATGGTGGAGAACACTCGACTCGACTTGACTCGACTCGAGTCGGATGAAGTTCACCCGATGCGGCGCGACTGGCGTGGCGTCCGGCGCATCGGCCCAGACGCACTCAGCGCACATACAGAACATATACAAGGTCACCGGCCACTGCTCCAATGGTACTAACCTCCATTTTCCCCTCTGCTGTTCTTCTCATCTTCCTCAAACCTTACCTCTTACCAAAACCCCTCATCGCATCGCATCTCATCGCATCACCTTCCTGAATCAACCTCCCTATGAAGTTACTCTCATTCCATTTCCCATTCCACAACTTTTACTGGGCCTCTTCGTCCCTTCATCGCCATTATCGAGTTTAACACTCCAACACATTATAAAATCGAGCGTGTAAGCTCGCCTCTATTACGTCCTACCGACCGGCCGGCATCGTCACTTACGCTGTATATATGCGTTAGCTAACCCTAACTGTGTGCAGGGAGTGCATCGATTATGCAACTCTAGTTGCGCTCGCTATAGGTTCTTGTGTGTGACATGGGATACGCATAGGTATTTGTATGCACGAGTGCCCTCCACAAGTCACGCTTTTGTACCATGATAATTCTCGTTTAGGGCTATGCAATTGATGAGTCAATTTTCCATGTCATCCTTCCCGTTTAAGCTTATTCGATTTAAGAGGGTTTCATGCTAATAACACGCGCTAACGCCGTTGTTAGAATGATGCAATTGATTAGACATGATGCGATTTTCAACTTTCTTCATTATTCGAAGACTTTTTCGCCACGGAAAAAATGAGGTTTCAATCTTGTTTCAGTTCATTTTTTTAAATTTTCACAGAAAAAAAAAGTCTTGCATCGAGCCCGAAAGTCTAGTTTGTGTTACAATTTAAGTCAGTTTTTGGGCTTAAATTTAGTTTTAAGCCCAAAAACTGACTTAAATTGTAACACAAACTAGACTTTCGGGCTTGATTCAAGACTTTTTCTTCTGTGTTCATTTTGAACTCTAATTTTGCTGTTAAAAATGAACTTCTATAGTGATTCAAAATCAACTGTTTTCATTATGGTAAATTGTTGAAATGTCATCTATAAGACAGTTATAGATACATTTTTACATTTTGTAAAACAAATAACCTAACTAAAACTCGATTTCCACATGAGTTAATTTTTTGCACTAATTCGCTAATCGAATCAAGAGTGCCGTAATTGATCAGACATAATGTGCCACTGAAATCTTTCCTCATTGAAACATTTCTTTACGGGGGGAAAAGGGAAATTGTGACGTGAGCGGATAACAAGTAGAGAATGTCTCTGTAGGATAGGTCCGGAAACAAGTAGAAGAGGAGGATCTTGGTCAGACTTGAGAACGCAACTAGTCTAGACAAGTCTAGGCGTTCAACGGCTGTTAGCACGTAGTTAAGGTGGGATGGGTTTGTTTATAGACTGAATACCTTAAGGAAATTGTGTGCAGTTAATCGGCTTTAAATTTTATTGTGAGACATCTTTATGCATCTCGTTTACAATTAACTGTCAGGCGCGGCTTTCTGCCTAACCCGGTTTTAGAAGATCCTGGTATTATACTTTGACGTACCTTATCTTATCCTGAATGAGGGAGCTAAGCAGGTGTGATAACATGCATTAGCTTAAAATTGAGAATCTCTTCAATTTTATTTGCGATTAGCATTTCACTGAATCAATTATCATATCTTTACCTATTTTTTAGATCTGGGATTTGTGTTGTATTAAAACAAATTTTTCCTATTGAGATCTTCCACAAAACTTCAAAATTGATCCGATTTTCCGAGAAAAGAGAATTGAATCAGCAGGAGCAGAGTAGTGGAGTTATTGCAAAGAAACTCCTATGTATTATGACCTTTAACTTTTTTTTTAATTGTATTAGTGCTTATTTTCAACTTAGTATTAAGCCAATTGAATTTAAGTTTATTCAATTGAAGAAATAATTCCCGAAACATTAAAGAAACTCATAGCAATATAATACTTACTGCTATGATATATAAAGAGAGATATATACTTACAATATACTTACTCCAAGTAAAATAGATTTTGAAAACGCCCATTACAATCAATATCACGTTACAGTATGTAGTAGTGGGAGAATTAACTCTAACTATCATTTCCAATGTTTTTACGGGAAATATGGTATAAGGGATAAAAGATTTTATAAAAGAAATAATAAATATAAATCAGGGAGAAAAGTTGATTTTAGTCCTCAATTTCAGTATCCTTACGCCTCCTCGTCCTTCGATATGCTTAAGTAATCTCGAAACAAAGACTAGACGAGGTCGGTTTCAAAGGCAGAAGCGAGTGGGCGTTTATGATCTTGGGACAAACCCAGCATAAAAGAAGCCCTTCTATAGGTCTCAAGTACAGGTCATATACTCGCATGTGAAGTCAACGAGTTTGTATCAAGGTCGAAGGAATTGCAGGACCGAGGCACGCAACACAAAGAGCATTCCGAGAATTTCTTAGCAGGGTAGGGATCCAGAGTGCAGGCTTGATTGGAATCATTGCGCAAATGCGCATAGTTGCACTTATATTAGTTGTATAAGAGTCAACGGTTGTTTTCGTCTTCTCTCATCCGATTCGACCCTCTCGCCAATCAAACTCTCCACAATACCGATAAGCATAGCTAGGCTTTTGACTCTAGATTTTGCAGGAAAGAGTTTAATTACATCAGATTGTTTATAACCGAGTGCACTGATAAAGATGTTAAAAAGATACTCAAGGCTACACATCAGTTCCTTCTTTCAATATATAAAGAAAAGATGCGCAAAGATTTTCTGAGCTAAATTATTTCAGACGTGTCACAAGAGAACGGAGGTAGATACCTGTATAATTTAGATGAATGCCAAAAAAAGTCTTGACCTCAAATCTCAGAAAATAAAATTTTTAATTCAGAATTCGGTAGAAATTCTGAATTAAAAATTTTTTAAATTCCACAAGGAATTTAGAAAAATTGAAAATAAGGAAAAAAATCTAAAAGAATTCTAGTGAAATCAAAAGAACTTTGAACAAATAATCAAGGCGAATTCAATTAAATTCAACGATCAAGAAATTTAACAGTAACTCAAACATTTCAAGAAATTTTAGGTGAGTTTAAACTATTTAAAAGAATTTCCAGCATTTTAAAGCAATTTTAAATGATTTAAATAATTTAAAAGAAATTTAAGAAATTTGGAAAATACTTTAAAGGATTTTAAGAGATTTTATGGTATCCTAGGAAATGTAAAGAGATTCATTCATATAAGATTTCAAGACCTTTTGAGATTTGGAGATTTTAAAGAATTTGAGAGAGACTTTTAAGACAAATTAAAAATAGGTGAATAGATGACGACCTACAGTGACTGCAAAGATTTTCTTAGGTAAATTATTTAGTTGAAGAAACCTTAAGAAACTAAACTCCAGAGCTTTATTGCATCATTCAAGAAATTAAGATTAAGATCGACTTTATACTACAGGAGTTATGACCTGGTGTTGATAAAAAGACGCTGACAAGAATACAAGCATGAATGTTTACAGGCAATGCAATGAGGAATTATTTATGCAAATTCAACTTTGTTCTAGCCTATTGTCGTACGAGAATGCGTCGGTCCACTATTCTCGGAGTTTGTATCGGTGAAACTAGTTGCGTCACCTCCGCATTCCTACTGATGCTAGTTACGGTATGGTGCAAATCACACCTTCCCACATTGGCTTCGGAACATTCTTGGATGGGATGCTAATTCAAGACTGCATCTAAGATTTAAGGACAATAGTCATCCTTCACCTTAGCATTTAATTGTAATGTCTCATTTAGAAGTGCATTATATCCACATTAATTGCCGGATTCAACTTTTGCAGGTTCCAGTTATATTTATTTATTCGTGTTTCTTTAGTCAATTTTGATTTATCCATAACTCTGAATTCACTGACTTTTCTTCCACTCTCAATAAATCCTACATTCATTCCTCTTTCTATCTCTTCTGATCCTAATAAGAATCAAAAACCCAGATCGATCTTTCCTATTCTCCCGCGACACTCCGCATACAATATTTACCATTCTTTCACGCGATGCATAAGATAACCAGTAAATTGGGGTCAGAATTCAGGGTCATACAATCTAAACTACTCGGTGGTCTCCCTGATGGCGCAAATTTACACCCTTCACTTTACAAGCAGTGAAGAATCTTTAAGTATGAGAAAAGAAGCATGATAAATGTAATGTTAACTTAATTTTAAAAAAGGTAGACTTGATGTCAAATACCTTCAATCTCTTCTCGCGAGGTGTGAATTAAATTATAGAGGGTGTGAGGTCGAAGGTTAAATTTTAATTAGATTTGTTAATTTGAAAATCCCTAGGACGTTACACAACAAGCCATAACAAGATTAATTGAAATTAATGGAAATTTTAGTATGTATTTAAATATTACATGCTTTGCAGGTAAAAACTTCCACATGTGAATATTCATAAATATATATGTATGCCTAATCAATATTTCCAAAAATTACCTACATGAATGAAATAACCACCCCACCCCCATACCGTAACAAATCGTAACGGAATCTCTCGACCCTTCCCTCCATTTCAACTGTTACGTAATTTAAGTACGATCCCTTATGATGCACCAGTAATCGTGATGGTCCCAGTAATCGTTAAAATAGATTATAACTTGAATAAATTATAAGAAAATATCTTGAAAAACACATTTAATGACAAGAAAAAATGATAAAAAGAGCAAAAAAAAAATCACCTACTTTGTGAATGACCGCAAAGAGGTAAGGGATCTTAGCGCCCCAAAAACCTTCCGCTTTGGCTCATATTTGGTCTCGCCTCTATATTAAAGGAGGGTAAAAGGGGAGCGATCAAGCGCGTCTGCGGACAGAAGTGGGGCCGGGCTTGACGTGGAGCGACGGGGTGGTGAGGAGGTGGTTAGGAGCAAACGGCGCGGCGGACGCCCTTGAGCGACGGGCAATGCACTGTGCGAGGTTCAAGGCAGAGCGGTGGTTGCCGTCGCGCCGCTACCGCGCCTCTCCCCCCTCCCCTAACCCCCACCCACCAATGTTAGTGCCGTCGCAGTCGATCTCTCACCCTCGCTTGGGTCACTTTCCATGTACCTCTCACTTCTCCTCCTCCCCCTAGATTGAGCCCCTCTTCCCCTTTATTCCCCTTTTCAATCTCACTGCCTTCTTTGCCCTGAAACTCTGCACGCCCTTCATCAGACGGTCGTCATATTCGCAAAAGCTAACAGTGCAAGCTCACACATTTGCACATATTCGCCTTGCTCGACCGGGCCAACGATTTTATGTTTCCTACGAGTGATGCCCTCGAAAAGAATATGGTTGAAGGTCAGAGGCACTGCAGCAGGCGCAAACGATCGGAATGTGCACTCTATGGCTGAAGAGAAATTTTTAGAATGTGAGCATAGTTCAGTTTCGCCGTGTCTTGCCGAGTTTCCATTCTAGGATACTGATCAACGAGGGTTAGGGGTGATCGGAATTGAGAACATGAACGACGAGGGCATAGTCGCGGTAAAAAAAACTTGGGAATGTTTGATTTTGCGAAAGGGGAGAATTTGCACTTTGGGAGGAATGTTGATGGTCTCGGAGGAGTTTAATTTTGGTTGATGAGTCATTGCGAGTAAGGGGTGTCGAGATATTGTTTAATGCCATGTTAACGCCCCTAGCGAAAGCTTCGGATTTAAATTCATTCCGAATCAATCCAAACTAAGCCCATTCAAAATCAATCTGAACCTCTAATCCGAATGAATCCGTCAATTCGGCCCGCGAATTGCTAGTTTATATTGTTTTTCAAGAGCTCTGTTTTTTTCATTATACCAGAGCTAGGTTTGAAATTCGTGATAGAAATTTCTGGAAGTTGGGTGGGTACGAGGCCTCACGTCCGGTCTATGACTCAGAAATGACCCCGATGAACCGAGAGCAGTGCACCCAAATGCATCATGAAAAGAACCCGAGTTGGCCTCGCAAAATCACGGCGCATTTTTAACGGCGCCGGACCAAAAATATCGCGTGTTGTTGGCCTGGTGAAGGCACTTTGTGTTATTAACAGATGGTCTTTCTTTTCCCCTCCACTTAATTGATTCTTTCTCATACTTTTTTTTATTCGCGCACATACGTACACGATAATACCCAATTCGCTTGAAAAACATTCCTCCAGTGAAAGCATGAGAAGACTTCAAGAATAATCCTGCACTAAACGTAATTTTTTTGCATTATGTATTATGCATTTCGAATGATTATTTTATTATCACTATACTTGTTGATTGTTTTGAGTGGTGCAATATATCTTTATAGAGTAGGCGTCATCGTCGTTTAAAAAATGTTCATCATCTCGTAATGCGCGACTTTCTCTGATAAGAGGTGTTATTGGAGAAATCGGTGCATTGCACCGATGACTCCCAGCACGGCAATGACTCTTTGACCGATACAATATCTATCATTGGACAATTTTCTGCAAAAGATTTCAAGTTCCATGATGTACATAAATTATCATGGTATACTACACCATATTTATTTTACATCATTTCACTGCGTTGCTTTATGACAATTGGCAAATCACTCTTCAAATACGTCATTCTTATTATATCGTCAAAATGTTTGCACATTTTTGTTATCCTTTGTATCTTTATCCTTATGTTTATTCTCTGCCATAATCCATTTACAAGGAAGTTTGACTGTAACTTGGAAGTTACAGACGATTCTTGTTTACCTCCTTGCCAGTTGAATTATTTATTACTACACTCCTCTCTCATGTTAGCGGCCAGCTCGGTTGGTCGGCCGCTAACACGGGAGAATTGGAAACAATGGAAACATGGCAACGTTTCCATCGTACTGTTGAGTTCGAGGCATCTCTCTTCCCGCCCCACTTAACCCCTTACCAACTATATATAGTGCCGCCAATTCTACGGAACCGCTAACACGAGGACCGCTATCATGAGAGAGGCCTGTATATGTTTAAATAGCACTCAGAGACGAACAAAGGATCCTATGTGTTGCGGTTATGTATATAATAATATATTATTATGTTATGTATATAACATATATTTTTAAATGTATAGATAGTTATATCTAACATTCACATTTAGAATCATCTAAGGAACAACTATTACATAAAAATTAAATTATATCTGCGACAATATAGTGCAGATAGCAATCTTGAGAGAAATATATGTAATCATAAAACTGATTTGTATCCCAAAAGAGATCTGTAAATGAAAGTATTAACCAAAAAGATCATGTTCTCTATCATCTCATGCGACACTGATCTGATACTAGAATACAAGATGCTTTAACTTCCAGAACGTCGTTCATGAAGATACAATCTAAAGTGGTCATGCGTAAAAGTGAAATTCCAAAGGGAAGCCGTTAATTCTTGCATCGTGACATATATAGCAACATAGCATTTACCTCGCATTTACTTGCAACCTTTGCGTTGCCTGCATTTTATTATTAGAAATAATTACATATCTTGAAACCACTAAAGAGAAAAAAATTTTCGAGAACATAATTTCTCCTTCTTCAAATGCGACCATAAGTCGCACCAATCAACAATTAACAGTGCGACCACGTAAATTGTGCAAACATTCTGCGAGAGGGTTTCATTGGGACTAAAGATGCTCACCAGAAAGTGCATGAAATGATTATTGAAATATTACGAATCGAGTGCAAAAATAAAGGAGATTGTTCAGCGAGTAGTGTGTAGATGCGTGTGAGCTTCATTGGGAGTGTCTGCCGATGGATATAGTTTGGCCGTCCATGACTACCAGACGCGAAGGTCCCTGGAACATTGACCATTCGACTCTTGCAGGACTATGCTCTCCTCAAGGTCATCTATTGAAGCTCTCTACGCACGCAGGCCTCGATTCTTGCTATCAAAACAAGGTCTCTTCATCTGCCTCTTCATCGCCTTCTTCTAGGGCTTCTACAATTCTTCAACACTGCAACACGAGCTTCTTTCAAAACTTCGTTCTACATTTTTTGATTAAATTCTTCTTTTTGTTATTTTCATTCCTAAAAATATCTGACGAAAATCCGAACTTTCACCAATTCTCTGAAATTTTATAAAAACCCTTTAAATTTCGTGATATCCCCATTGAAATCTCTTAAAATTACTTCATATCCCATAAAATATGGTTAAATGCTTTAAAAATATACTTAAAATCCCAGTAGAGTAAATATCATGAAATTATATAATGATCGATTATGAAAAATCCCCCAAAAACGTCGTAAAATCCTTTGAAATGCATTAAAATGCCATGAAATCTCGCTAAAATCATTAAAATTTCAAATAATCCAAATCAATTTTGCAAAATTCTTTGACATTTCTTAAAATGACTCAAAATCTCATGAAATATTATTAAATCCTTTATTAAAATGACATTCTTCAAATACTTATAAATTCCATAAAATTCCTTGAAATGTCATGAAATTCCCTATAATATCTCTAAAATTTCAATACATTTCGTAATAGCTCCTTAAATTCTTTATTATGTACTTAAAATCCCAGAAAATCGTTAAAGTTCCTAATTTCTTTTTTTAAAATTGGATGTATATATCAAATATACATAGCGCGCGCATATAATAGGTATAATACATTCATCTAATTTTTCTCATATTAAGATTTGCAAGAATCGAAACATTTATTTTCTATTCTAAGTTCTTATTGTTTGATTTATTCAAGTTATTCGAGGGCAATGCAAGAGATCGCTATAGGAATATGGAATGGAGTCGCTATATTCGGTTTATTACAGCGAGTTGCAGAAGTTTGCAGTGGGATGTTTGCGTTCTTAATAGCCGAAGGCCAAGCCAAATACGAGTCGATGACTCCTGACTGCAGTGCTCCCAGCTGCCTTGGCAATATAATATCTTGTTCTTACCAGGGTCGTATCTCCGTAATCGTATGGTACAGCATCATCGATTTTTTCAAAATTCAGGGTCATTCTTTTGTAACGATGCAGCAAACTCGCTGGCCATGATTTTTCCGGCCAAGCAAAGAATTTTCAAAAATTGTCTTGCGTCAGAGTCTCTTTAAAATAATTTCTTCAATATATAACCATTAAGCATATTATAAAAGAAACGTGTGGAAAACTTTGGCACGTCTTTAAAAAGGGCAATGTTTCAGTCACCGTTTTCGTTTTTATAAGATGAAAAGTTTTATATTGTATCTCATTTTACATTGTACTTCTCTTACTATTTATAAATACCTCTCAAAATCCAAAGTAATAGTTTTAATGTTATGTTTTGTTCTCTTTGGAAAACATGAAAGGGGCAAAGAAATAATATCGTTTGAGAAATAAGAAGGTCAGTAAGAGTGTATAAAGTTGAAGGGCGCGCATTAACGTTTCTCGGAAGTAATAGTGCTAAAGGGATGGAGCTTACTGCAAAGAACAGGATGTAGACGTGTCGTGTAAGCTTTAAATTAAAAGTCCCATTTCTCGTGATTTATGCGCATGCACTTGCTTTCGTAGCGTTGAAAATTAAAATATGTACTGCATAATTTGTAGAATGAGGCTGCATGGAAATGCAGTTGGCAAAATTAACACTAATAGATTTACGCAGATTATTAAAGTTAGAGTGGAAAGAGTGCCTGAGGCGGGGTAGTTTTTACATAACAATGTTTATTAATATAAAAACAAGTGCCATCATTAACAAAAAATCAGTTATATTATTATTGATTGTCCAAACCAAATATTTGAATTCATTTTACTTACAGAAATGTTATATTAAGAAATATATTTCTTATTCATTGATAATATTAAATGGGTGGATGATACCTAATTTAGGGGCTATTTCGATTTCTTAAAATCTGTTAAAATCTCTTGAAAATCTTTGAACTCTTAAGATCTTATATATTGTTTAATACCTTACATCTAGCTGTGAAGTTGTATCAACTTTTGTGCTCATTATTCAATGAGTACTTTACTTTGATGAAGGAAAAACATGTTCATAAAAAATAAACCTAATATTGTCCATGCAATTCGGTTTTTTCTAAATTCATAAATAACGGAGATATGTATGTAATGTTAAACCTGTGCGATGTGGGAGTGCAGTCATCACCGGATTGAATTAAATTTTTTTTAGGTGTGTCTTTTTTGATACATGTTATCATAATAGGATAATCACTGAAATATGAAGCGTGAAAACATATTATTATTTTGTCCCATTATCTTCCTTCTAAAAGGATGAAGTTTTTGTGTTACAGAAAATATAAAGAAGTAAAGTCCCTCTAGTTCTTAAATTTCACACATAGAAGTAATTCCAAAATGCGCTATAGATTGACATCACTTCCATATAGTATAAAGGAAAATGTGTTGGTCGGATAGACTTCCGAAAAGGAAAAACTTTCCTTCAATCTTTGTATACCTATTTTCTATTTCGATCGCGATACTATAAGAAAATCATAAAAATCATGGCTATTGCGTTTATCTCAGCCAATATCATTATACTGAAAATTGTGTAATAAAATTTCAGGGAATATTGGGCGTAATATTTCCCAGAAATTCATGTTTAATAGTTAAAAATGATTTGATAAAATTGAGACCATTTTATTTTAATTAATTATAAACTTAACACCTGTCGTTAAAGTTTCCGCCCAATATTCTCTGAAATATAAAAAAATTTTACATGAAGATTAATTCCTTACGAACATTCCCTCAACCTTCCCGAAACATTTTTCGGAATGTTCCGAACTTCCATTGGAATATTCCATTCAGGAAGGTTCATGAAAACTTTTGTGCTATATATGGGTTAATCTTTAATTCTTTATAATCTCTTTAAAATCATTGTCGTTTATTATCGTTCTCTTTATAAGCGTCAATGAACAAATTGCTTGTTTAAGTTAAATTTACACTCAGCGTTTATCTTTGTATGTCGTACACCGAGCATAAGAGACGTCTTGGGGAAAAGAACAGTATGCAAAAGACTAAGTCGTTTTTTAAAAGAGCCGTGTGCTGCAAAACGTTGAGTCGAGTTGTTGCAAACGTTAATGCATTCGAGAGCTACGTAATGTCTCCTTGGAGTCAGATGGTCCGATAACAACGAAATATGCGAGAGCTTCCATAGTTACAAGGAATTTGATTCTTTATTATCAGGGGGATCGCAAAACACATCACATTACGTATCTATCAGTAAGACTGATATTGTAGCATATATTATTAAATATCAACAATCATTGCAATTATCAATACATTGCAAAATTTAAAGACCACAGATGGTTAAAATCGATATGTGAGCAGCCGGTTTAATGACCGTTTTCATTCAAGGTTATTATCGATAGGATTTTTTGCATTATAAAGTTTCGCGAAAGCAGAAATAATTCACCTATTGAATTTTTATTTTTGTCTCTTTTTTATCAGCATGAAACTTGCATATAAAATTTGTTATTACATTCTTATATCAGAGAGGAAATTAGATTTGTGTAAAATTTGACACTCCTCCCCACCGTTTTTGTCAAATGTTCAAGTTTTGTTGTTTTTTTTTCACTCAAAATGAAAAATCCTAGCACCCACCAGAATAATTCGTAAAAAAACCGAAAACATACTGTTAAAAAAATAAAAAAGAGATTTTTTTACAGTAATCCCTAGTGACTAATTTTCAAACTATATTAAAAATGTTTTTGATGAAAAACTTAAAAAATCTCCAGTCAAAAAAAAATGCGGATTATTTTCCGATTTTTCCTCGTTACCGTACAGCGTGTATTCTTTAACCGTAATCTGGTTACTCGTTAATGTGCAAAAAATATGCGTAACCGTTATTGAAAGTTTTGATATGACATCGACTGAGGGGTGAGATGGGAAGAGGAGGGGAGGAGAGATAAGTAAAAAAAAATACGCGTGTTCGTGAAAGATTATAGGACGACATCCCGACAATTCCAAGAAATATTTCACAGACAAGGAAAATTCGCATGTATATTAATCAGTGCTATACGCGTTGTTATCACATTTTGTATATTCTTGAATTCTTTTAAATTTCTTGAAAATTCCATGAGAACGTTTAAAATCCCAACAAATCTCAAAAACCTTTTTAAATCTCTTAAAATTTCACGAAAATCTTCGAAATTGATTAAAATTCGTGAAAATCTCTTAAAATTCCCAGAAACTTCTTGAAATTCTTTAAAATTCTAAATTATTAGAAATCTCATCAAATTCCATAAAATCCTTAAAAATTCTATAAAATCTTTTAAAAATCATAAAAATCTTTTGAAATTTCGAGGAATTTTAAGAAAACTCAATTAAATCGCTTAAAATTCGTTGGAATCTTTTCAAATTCTTAGAATCCTAATAATATTATTCCTTAAAATTTCAAAACATTTAAAATTTCGCAGCGCGCAGTTTAAAATGCTAAAAAATAGTATTTGATATGCGGAATTGATGTGACTTTAGAGGGAGGGAATTTCTTTACTATTTGGTACTTGGATTGTATATTAAAAATGAATCGCGCTTTTCCAAGTACATATAGTTCTGAAATCTATTATATAGAGAACAACTTAAACAAGATGTTGGCGCATAATTAAAAAGTAGAGAGAATGAAATCGTGGTCGATATTTGCAAGAAAGTCAGCCCGTGTGGAAAAATTTTGGGGAACTGATCGGGTCCAAATTAGTCCGTCTAATTGCTAATGTGGTGCTAATTAGACGGACTAATATGGTGCTAAATAGAACTGTAACGTTTTTATACTGCTTAGGACTAGACTAGACGCGCTAATTGGGTGCTAAAGTGGGTTACTAATTGGGGGCTATTGAGCAGATATAATCAAAATAAAAGTTTGTGTTTTACAAATTGTATTTTTATTTAAACTTACGTAAATTCGAAGACAATGTTTTGTAAACATTAAATGACCTTAATAATTTTAATTTTCCGTGTTAGTTTTTTTCGCCTGATGTCTCAATAATCTAAATCCTTCCCAGTCTTTTGCATTTGCTATGGTCGTTCCTAAATCTTTAAAGAACTTTTTTTCGTTGAGCTCAATTTTCCCGTTAGAATTGTAGATGGATGATAAAACATCTGTAATAAAAATATAATTATTATGAATAAAAACGATGCCAAGTAATAATTGGAAGGAACACATATTAGAACAAAAATGTAAATTAGGAAGAAAAACATTGGGACAAACGTTTTTTTGGAAAAATACTAATTACCCTGCATAATTTTGCAAAACTTAGTGTCTTTGAAAACCAAATCCTTCTTTTCGGTCTTTTTTTGCGCCGTGTACTGCATAACAACGTTTCGCGATAAATACTTCTTAATAATGTTTTTTAGAGTCCTGGTTAAAATGTTATCTGCATCAATCAGACTCTTTATAGTTCCTCTCTGAAAAGAGTAAAATAAGTAAAAAGTTGTTATTCCATATTTTACATATACTTTATTCTCATTAAAAAAAAATTTTAATTTAAAGTAATATACTTACAAAGGCACTCCTCATCTTATGGTCACTTTCAAGCATATTGTCGAACTGTAAAAAGCCTTCTAAATGATTAAAAGGTAACTCCAAATCATATTCATCTGCAAATATTTGAGCATGAACATCATTAACTTTAAGAGTTGTAGCAGATTCACTGGTAATGCACAACCGAGAAATCTGTTTCTTCAGATCTCTTAAATCAAGACTTAAAATGTACATCCCCTTCAAAATTCTTTGAAATAGTAAAAGCGGATTATCTAAAAGCAAATGATTGTAATTAATTACACATATATATAAAATATAAATAGTAAATAATAGAAAAATACACGAAAATAAATTAATTTTACTTATTATACCTTGTTCGCTTTGTGAGACCATTGGATGAAAAAAACGATTTTCTACTTCAATTTCGCTTTCTTTACAAGATTTAGTATGAGGCTTTGTAGAGGCCTGAAGAGTTTTTTGTTGTTTTTTAGTAGTGCCTTTGCCTTTCGAATTCGACGTATGAGGAAGGTTTATCGGAGGACTTTGCTTTTTAGATTGGTCAGACTGCGATGAAATGTCTGGAGCGAGATCAGATCCTGAAAATGAAATCACAAAGATCAATTATATTTTATTTGAAAATATATATTGTATATAAATACCTAGAATTATTTCGAAATCAAAAATTATACTCATTTAAAACATACGTGTCTTTTTTCTGTAAAGAGTGCCTTTGCCTTTCGAATTCGATGTATGAGGAAGTTTTATTGGAGGACTTTGCTGTTTAGATTGGTCAGACTGCGATGAAATGTCTGGAGAGAGATCAGATTCTGAAAATGAAATCACAAAAATCAATTATATTTTATTTGAAAACATATATTGTATATAAATACCTAAAATTATTTCGAAATCAAAAATTATACTCATTTAAAACATACGTGTCTTTTTCCTGTAAAGAGTGCCTTTGCCTTTCGAATTCGATGTATGAGGAAGTTTTATCGGAGGACTTTGCTGTTTAGATTCGTCAGACTGCGATGAAATGTCTGGAGAGAGATCAGATTCTGAAAATGAAATCACAAAAATCAATTATATTTTATTTGAAAACATATATTGTATATAAATATCTAGAATTATTTCCAAATCAAAAATTATACTCAGTTAAAACATACGTGTCTTTTTCCTGTAAAGAGTGCCTTTGCCTTTCGAATTCGATGTATGAGGAAGTTTTATCGGAGGACTTTGCTGTTTAGATTGGTCTGACTGCGATGAAATGTCTGGAGAGAGATCAGATTCTGAAAATGAAATCACAAAAATCAATTATATTTGATTTGAAAACATATATTGTATATAAATATCTAGAATTATTTCCAAATCAAAAATTATACTCAGTTAAAACATACGTACGTGTCTCTATCCTGTAAAAAGTGTCTTTGCCTTTCGAATTCAATGTACGAGGAAGTTTTATCGGAGGACTTTCGTTTTTAGATTGGTCAGACTGCGATGAAATGTCTGAGGAGAGATTAGATTCTGAAAATGAAATCACAAAAATCAATTATATTTTATTTGAAAACATAAATCCAACCACAATTATTTCCACATAAAAAATGAACTTATTGCTCTAATATAATTCTATACAATCTTTTATAATACCATAGCAGTTTCCTCAACATTTTTGCAAATTATATATTCTTAATGTACTTACTTTTTCGTTTACGTAATTTTGTAGCAGAAATTTTTGATTTTTTCTTTTCAAAAGTTTCGCAATCAAAACCTTCAGAACTCGATTTGTTTGAAGTATTCGGTAAACTTTTCAATGTAAACTCATCTGTATATGAAAACTCATCTGTATATGAAAATTAAAATTACCATGAGTGATTAAAGTATAAAAATAGTATTAATAATTATGAGAGATTCGTTGAGCTAATTAATTTACACATGATTTAAATTTAAAAGAGTTTGAGTTTTAACAGTCATTTTCAATCGATTTACCTAATTTGTGTCCATGTTCGAAAGTTTCAAAATGTGTTATAGAAGTCTCATCGACCAGTATATCATTACTGTCACGATCCATAGACGAACTAATTAATGACTTATTAGCTTGACTTATTAACTTGGGTGCGCGAAATAATATTTTATCCTGTTTGTCATAATTCGTCTTTAGTTTTGGAGCACGAATAATCTTTTTTGCTTCTTCGGCGGAAATCTCTTGCGGTGTTTTGGTCTCATCAGTTGTATACGCATATTTCTGTGTCTCCAATATTTTAACTTTTTTCAGTGCTTCTCCATACGTTTCTTAACAAAAAAAAAATAGTCAGAATTTAATATTTTTTTTAGAAAAATAATAATTTTTTGTGGTGACTATATAGGATAAGAAAACTTACTCGCATGTCCTCTTAAATCTACAGGATATTCTGGCCAAATACCCAGGGGTGGAAGCAGATTTTTTATCAATTTATTTAAATTTTGTATATCTGCGTGTTTGTATGGCGGTGGAAGAAAGGGTGTCACTAATGAGCCAAGCGTGTGATCAAATTTGATCCAAAACGCCGGAACAATGTCCACTTCCAACTTGTGTTTGTCATTTTCGCAATCGGAAAAATCTTTATCTCGAATGAAAGAAACCAATTCGTACACTTTTGATTTTTCTTTGACATTGTCTGCATATTTTGGACAAAAAAAGTGTTGCTTATTAAATAGGCAGTTCAATATTGCAAAAATAGTATCATACTTTTCAACAAAATACGGAAAAAATTGTATAACTATCGTAGTATGGGTTTATTATAATTCTTTTGAAATCTAACCACAAATTTTGTCAATAAAGATAAATTTCCTTAGAGCCATCAAAATAATAATAAATATATTATAATTTGATTTTAGTTTTTAAGAACTAAATTTTATATATTATACATATATTTCTCTCATGGACAAGAAGGAAGAAGGAATGAAATAAAAAACAGATATTATCTGCATCAGGGAACACGTTTTTTTTTATCTTTGCGATGCGAACAAAAGTATGTAAAAATCTTACCGTTTTTTTGTGTTTTTGTCGTATTCATTTTGCAATATATATTATTCTTCCGAATAAGTGATCACCATCCATGAACAATATATCCTTTAAAATAATTATATCGATTTGCACACTGCGCGATCAAGCTCCAAGGAAAGGATTATGTTTTGTAAAATGTCGTCATCTTTGTTTCCGTAAGTTAGGTTAGATCATTAGATTCTTCTGCGCATACGCAGCGGCCATGATAACTCTCGAAAATTCAAAAACTGTAATAAATTGTAAAACTGTAATAAAAGTAAAAAATTCGAATAAATTGATACATAAATACAACAAAATATACTTACGGGAATTCGTATATGAACTAACGGAATTGTTAGTGAAGAAGAGGCATAACGTACTTGCGTTCATTTTGATTCAATCTAACTGACATTGCTATTAGAACCATTTTTCTGTCAACTGACTCAATCGGAAAAGTGTAAACTCTCATGGAAGGTTCATCATTCAGTTCCCAAATATCCATTATGTTAGACTCAAAAGGATAATTAAACAAACATTTTTTAGGCTTCCAAATTCGCCCTTTCAAAGTGAGGTTTGGAACAGTTCCGGAAATTTGTTCGACTTTAAAAACTTTACTATTTTTTAAGATAACAATATTATCTGGAACTTTAGTTGAAATTATTATTTCTTTGAATTTTATTTTGCAATGGATATTACCGTCAGATTGCAGTATTTGAATTCTGGGTGGAATTCTAGTCTTTTTTATTTTTACAATGTACTCTTCATGCATTCTTCTGCAAAGTTGAGTTAGTGGTCGAAGAGCAGTACGCAATTTTTTTTTCATTTTTCCCAAAAGGCTTTCAAAGGGAAAGGCTGTAATTCGACTTAGATTACACCCCATTTTCTCAACGTCGTCGCTTAGGTGAATTAAATGATGCGAATTTAGCATCTGCGATTTTTTGCCATAAAAGCCAGGTAAAGCTTCAAAGAATATTCTAAGATAAGCCTTGGCTTGAGTACGGTAATTGTGGCACAATCTTTCGCAACATAAAATTCGACACGCCGCATGAAGCAATAAAAAGTGTTTGTATAAATGAATAGACAAAATACTTTTTAAGACAATAGGTCCGCAATAGAGTAAGAAAAAACGAAATTCGGTCGCTTTCCAGCTTAAATAATATTTTGTAGACCGCGTTTTCCTTTGAAATTCTGAAGGAACGTATTTTTTTATATCTTCCATGCGTTTTGAAAGCTCTTGCTTCATTCTTGCTCCAAGTCGTATATTTAAATCACCGGACATCCACCATTCAATCAATCTTTTCATTATTCCAAGAAGGCACAGATGCATAAAATCAAGCACAAAGGTGAAGATCATGTTAATTGGAGGATTTATACGTAGAAGGGGTGAAGGCCTATGATGGTGATCTCGTTGACGCATCAATCGAAAAGATTCATCTGATCTTTCTGCAGAATTTAATGAAGGATATACTGTTCTGCCAATGTCTTTTTTTTGTCCCTTTAACCGTACATCGTTCACACGCATACGTTCCAGTATGACCAACTGTATTCTTCAAAAATGCTCGGGCAGGAGTATCGCACACAAAACATTTTAAGCTGACATTATAATGTGTACCGCAGATATCAATGCCATTACTTAGCAGATTATTAATTTCTTCTATGAAATCTTCCATATAAACATCAGCACTTATAGGTTTGGAATTGCCGTAAAACACTCCTACAGGAAAAGGTTCATAAATATCTGGATAATAAAATACTTTGCAGGCACAAACCCACATTTGTTTCACTCCAGATTTTTTCAACGGCATGCCATCCACATCGACAAGTAACTGAATGTCTTCGCTCGTATGAGTTTCTGGATCTATACATCTTTCCAAGCCTTTCTTTATTCCTAAGTAGACAAATTCTCCAATGTCTCCATTTGCGTCTTCCATTTCGGTGATTTCGTATTTCGCACTTGATGTTCCTAGAAAAGTCTTCGATGATTTAGGCAGATCAGGGAGTAATCTACGTCTCAAAATCTGCAATAGACGATCTAAATGCGTCTGTTCTATTTGAGCTTCGATTGCCCATTTACGCAATTCATCAATTTCACGAACAATCACAATTTCAGAATTTATGCTCTCCTCGCTCCATTCAGATTCCATTGCATTTGAACTTTCGCTAGCTTCATTAGATTCTAAAATCGTTGATGAGGAAGCGGAACTATTGACAGATAAGAAAGTGGCACTATTATTCCCATCAGATTGATCTTCATGAGTACTTGAAGAAACGCTAGCGTTTTCTGGGATGTCGTTTTCTGTTAATGACATACGACTTGGACTGTCATTCGAATCTGTTAAATTGAAGGTAGAGGATGCATCTTCATTTTGGTCGTTTACGCATTCCCCTATAAAATAAAAAATAACGATAAGTACGTTATTGTTTAATAACTATTAGATTAATTCACGTAACTGATTCAGAAATGAATTACTATGTATGATAAATAACATTAATATTCACCGAGTATATTTTCATTTGACGAATCTTCTGATGAGTCTTGTTCCATTTCAATTCGGGCTCGTTTAACTAGAGCACGGCACCTACGAACTCTCATACCAGTGGAAAATCGAATTTGTAATTTCTTCCGCTGATTGTTTTCCATTTTCGAACTATGAAATATACGTTATTTCATGTATTAAGATATAAAATATAATTTGTGATTAAAATATATATTAGAAGTTTTGAACGTTCAAATAATCAAAATATTTTTCTCGAATTCTATTTTATCCATGAAATATTGTTCCAATTAAAAATAAAAATAGACATTACAAGTTTCTTTTACACATAATTATTTGTAATACAAATCAATCAATATTTTAACATTATTTCTAATTTAAAATGCAATCAATACCGCAATTAATTTATTTGAACGTTCAGAAGTTTTAGAAATAAGAACACAATTTTTTGCAAAATATTCAATTATGTATTTGTTATATGTAAACTGACTAGATGATGTGTACAAAATAATGTTTATATTATGATTAAGAAATACTGAATTGGAGGTTAGAAAGCATAGAGAGATCTGTATTATATTTATAATTGAAATTTTTATTCAATTTTTTCCGAAATTTCGAAACTCTTAACTTGTGCTTCAAGTTGTATTATTTTTAAATTATTTTTGTTTTTGTGTATATTGACGCGTTGATATAATTTTTAAGTAGTATTTTTCATCTTCAATTTTGGAGCACACGGCAAGGGTAGGTATAGCAACTTGGACTAATTTTCACACTTTTCGGCAATTATTATTAAAGAAAAATAAAATAGCAGAATTTTAATTAAATTTCGTATTTAAAGACTTATTGTAAATAAGCTTTAAAAATTAACTAAAACATTTCATGTTATCGCTACCACTGACAACTAAAAATGTACACCTTATCAAAATAACTATAATATACATTTCATTCCTTTCATAATTATTAATATTTTATTATTTGTAAATAATGAAATTTGACTTACCTTCTAATTAATCAATTGAACTGGTATGATCGATTTATCATTCACGAAAAGACTATAGTAAATATTACTTATAAGCAGCAGACGACTTCAACCATTCGCTGTCGTGTGAACGTCTACACTGGTCAGCTGGTCTGCACATTTGGAGTTAGATATAGACGCAGGGAGGTTAAACATATATTACGAGTTTTTACTTTCTTGAGTTCATTATTTCTTTGATATCAATTTTGCACGACTGATATATTTTATAAAGAATAGTTTTAAACATTTCATAGCTTTCATATAATACCTTTTCCGAAAATAGATACTTAGAAAACTTCTTAAACTACGACGCCAAGGCTGAAATAGCCCAACACATGGAATCCAATTAGACCGTCTAAGTGAAGAAACACGTTTTTTAATCATTTTTATTATTAATTATTTGTCGTTTAAAATACCGTAAAAAGTTTACAAAGTACACCAAAATTTTTGTTGTTGACACTTAGAAAATTTTTTTATTATGGGAGTCTAAATAGCACCAGTACGGGAACCCTATTAGACGGTCTAGATTAGACGGACTAGATTCGGCCCTAATTGGACTTAAGTCTGCCCCAAAATTTTTCCACACGGGAGCTAAAATCCGAATGTAAAAAGAAAAGGTAGGCGTGAGGGTGAGAATGGTGAAGTTGATGGTCTAATTAGTATTATTGGCGATGTAATAAACGGGGTGTCAGAATGTAATGGGAGGTGAAAAGAGTAAGAAAAAAGAGGGTGAGGTGCTTGGCGAAAGAGAGGGGGTAGAGAGTCTAAAGGAAGGACAAAAGGAGGGACAGTGATGGCGATTATGGGATTTGGGAAGGGGGTCAGTGGAGAGAGTAGAGTGAAAAGAGTAGGGATTGTGGAGCGCAGCAGCAACGATGCAATTAGGAGAGTTATGCAGAGTGACGTCACACTTCTGTCCGGGGTAACTGTGCTGAGTCAAGGACAGCCTGTCCAAGGCCCTGATCCCTGCCATCACCCCTTCATGCCACCAACAACCCCCCCACCTTCTACCACAAATCCAGCAATCACTGTCCCAACCCCTCTTGCCCCTTATATTTCTCCTCCTGACTACTTTGTCGACGACAAAAAACTTGCTTGGTAGCACGACCTATCTGAATTCTGCTATACAATGTTTATTCTTGTAGCCACCCTCTCATTTGATCGGATTTTTTTTATTTTACATGGGATTTCCTTTTTTTTTCCATTCATACAAATTTTAATTTTGAAGATCTTATCTTTAAGTTGCTGAATGATATTAGAAACTGTTTTCCTCACATTCTAAAAAAAACATGCATTTCAAACAACTTCATATTGCGTTCTTCATTATGCTTTACCTTTTAGCTAAAACTTCATGCGTAGTGCACTCAAGCGCGCGCCTAATCCCGTAATGTAAAAAAATGTACTTTCTTTCTGTAGAATTCTGTCGGCCTTTGATATTATTGAATTATGTTCTTGCACGAGCGTTATGCAAATATGCTGGCACAATCGAAGTCAATAATATTATTATCGAATATGCACTTCGGTAGCTCCCTTTGGCATTAATCAACGTCGATTTTTTTGCTTAGCCCTCTCATCTTGCTGCACTTATCAAACGGTATTCAACTTATAACATGATTATGAATTTCCCCGTGTGGAAAAATTCTGGGGCAGACTTAAGTCCAATTGGGGCCGAATCTAGTCCGTCTAATCTAGACGGTCTAATGGGGTACCCGTACTGGCGCTATTTAGACTCCCATAATCAAAAAATTTTCTAAGTGCCAAAAATAAATTTTTTGGTATACTTTGAAAACTTTTCAGGATATTTAAAAAGATAAATAATGAACAATAAACTTTATAAAAAAAGGAAACGTTTCTTTTTATAAAAATAAGAAATGAAAGTGTAGAAATTATAGTCGTCCAAGTTGCTATGTTATATATACACCTAACCTTGCCGTGTGCTCCAAAATTGAAGGAGGTATAAAAAATATTAATTAAAAAGTTGTTACTTTTTTGAGTCTAGCATAATGGATATGTGGGAACTGAATGATAAACCTTCAATGAGTGTTAACACTTTACCAATTGAGTCAGTTGACAAAAAAATGGTTCTGATAGCAATTTCAGTTAGAATGAATGAAGGAGAACGCAAGTACGTTATGCCACTTCCTTATTGATAATGCCACCAGTTTATACATATAAAAATTTATATAATTATATTTTGTTGTTATCCGAATTTTTATTTAACAATAAAAATTAATTAAGTGCATATTTGTACATTGAAATGGCATTATTATAGGAAATAATGAAAATAATATTTTTTAACATTTTAAAATGCCGCGAATAGCAAGCAATCATATGCCAAGCGCGACGTACGCGCAATGAAATACGGGCCACGGGACTTCCGGCTTCCGGCTTCGTTTCTAAATTCTAAAGATGATGACTTGGACATTGTACAAAACGTTTCAACCTCTTATTAGACGTAATTTTTGTACGCGTTGAGTTATTTATTCGTTTAGGTGGTTTATAGATGCCATATAATTATTATTCTGAAGAATAATGTAAAACATGAATAAGACGACAGTACAAAAAACCGGTAAGATTTTGACATACATTTGCATTGCAATTTGAGGTTAGGTCTCAATATCATAATAAATTAATGCTATCACTGTAAAAAATTTTGATGTAATTTTACCATCATTACCTTATTATCGAACTTTAAATTTATTGTCGGATTCTAGTAGTTTCCCACGTCGGAAACGACGTACAATCCGACGTTGGATTCTAATATATATAGTTTACGACGTCGGATTTTTCAGTAGGGTTGCTATAGGGACATTATTACTTTGAGGTAATCAGTGATAATCTTAAATATGAAATCGGTTATTTATAAATTCCATGCGATTTCGCATGAAATATATATATATATATATTTCGCAAATATGCAGAGCTGTGATTTTACAATCGAGTGTAAAAGCCCTAACCTTAACGCTGTAAATTCAATAACCTGAACGTAGTGATATCCCGACAATTTTCAAAAGTAAAATTACCAGAACTTGTAAAATTTATTCTCCTTTTTTTACAGTGTATAACTATGTACAATTTTTTTCTTATTTTTTTGAAGATTATCATTATATTGATGTAATAATGTAATGTATATTTTATAAACGAGTTATTTTATATCCAAAGACAAGGTGAAAGACAAAGAAAACGTATACCAGCTGATTTCCTTCATCCGGGATAAGGATTTTGCCGATTGTGAAAATGAAGAAAAGTTGGAAGTGGACATTGTGCCCACAGCTTGGATCAAATTTGATCAAATTTTTGGCTCACTGGTTTCGCCCTTTCCTCCACCGCCATACTCAGAGGCAGATACAAATGATTTACATAAATTGGTCAGAAATTTGCATCCACCGCTGGATATTTGGCCAACCTATCCGGTAGAATTGAGAGGACATGCAAGTATGTTTTCTTGTCATATAGTCACCACAAAAAATTTAAGTAAATAAAAATAAAATTAAAATAATAAAAATGTTATTTTTCCCCAAAAAAATAAAATTCTAATAATTTTTTTTCTTTTTTCTTGTTAAGGCACATATGCAGACGCACAGAAGAGAGTGAAAATACTAGAGACACAGAAATACATATATACAACTGACGAGACGAAAACACCCCAACAAATATCCGCCGAAGAAACTAGAAAGATTTGTCGTAATCCAAAACTCTATACAAATTTTAACAAACAGGATAAGCTATTAAATTCCGTAACCAACTTGATACTAAATATTTCTAATAACTCGACTTCTAAAGATTTTGCTTGTTTCGAAACTTCTGAAAGGAAAAAATCAAAAACTTCTGCTGCGAAATATAATAAACGAAAAAGTAAGTACATGAAAAACATAATTTTCAAATATTTTGAAGAAATTGTTTACTATCTGTACTTTACTGTTCAAAAAACTTTTGAAAGGAATATATGTTTTAAGTATTGAATTAAAAGATCTAAAAAAGCAGATAACTCGTTTGCGCGTTGCCAGTGAATCTGCTACAACTCTACAATGTAGGATGTCCACGCTCAATGCTTTGCAGATGAATATGAATTAGACTTACCATTTAATCAGATTCAAGATTTTGTGGATATCAACACTCTGCTTGAAAGTGATCAAATTATGCGAAGAGCCTTTGTAAGTATATTACTTTAAATTAATTTGTTTTCACTTTTGAATAAAGAATATATTAAATAACTAATATAACATGGAATAACATAACCCTTTACTTATTTTACTCTTTACAGAAGGCAACACTAAGAAGTTTAATTGATGCAGATAACATTTTAACGAGGACTTTTAAAAACATATTAAAAAAGTACGTAACGCGAAACGTAATAATGCAGTACACGGCCCAAAAAAAAACTGAAAAAGAGGATCTAGTGTTCAAGGATACTAAGTTTTGCAAGATTATGAGAGGTAATTAACATATGTTTGCGAAAAAACGCTTGCTCCAACGTTTTTTTCCTAATTTTTATTTCTGTTGTAATTTTTGTTATTTTCAATTATTACTTGTCATTGTTTTTATTCATAATAATAATATTTTTATTACAGACGTTTTATCCACGCACTACAATTCTAAAGAAAAAATCGAACTCACCGAAAAAAAGTTCTTAAAAGACTTAGGAACTACATTCGCTAATGCCAAAGATTGGGAAGGATTCCGATTGTTGAGAACAACAAAGAAAAATAGCGCGGAAAACTAAAATTAAGATTGGCGTTTCAAATTTTATCTCATTTTTACCGTGAACAATATAATTTGTTGAACAAATATTATTGTTATGATTATATCTGCTCAATAGCACCAAATTAGCAACCCACTTTAGCACCCGATTAGTAGCCCACTTTAGCACCCAATTAGCTTGTCTAGTCTAGTCCTAAGCGGTGTAAAAACGTTACAGTTTTAAGTAGCACCACATTAGTCCGTCTAATTAGCACCACATTAGCAATTAGACGGTCTAATTAGGGCCCGATCAGTTCCCCAAAATTTTTCCACACGGGTCCAGTTAGTGATGACGAAACTCAAATATGTACGCGGTTTCTTGAACATATTTAAATTGAAATCGTTTGAGAAAATTCGAAGTTTGAAGAAAGAAATTTGTTTTTTAGATCAGTTTTTATCTCAATATTTCGCAAATTATGTAATTTATGAGGATATATTAAACGGTTGTTGAACTAGCTATTTTTGTTTCTGTTATCGGTGGTATTGCAACTTTTGTGGACTTCTTACAGCCAAGAGATTATGTATAGTTATTATTGGAACGAAACTTGGCAATGACGTGTAGGTATATCAGACAAGGCCAATGAAATTTGGCATAAAAATATGTAACTCAGTAGCCTAGGTGAAAATAAATCTCTACTATGATTTAGAGGAAGGTTTTTAATTAAAAATGAAAAACATATTCGAGTGTATAATAATAAAACTACATACTTAGAAAGTAAACTATGTATTTTAAATGCACATTTGGGATAAGAATATAGAATCATAAAATTTATTTATCATAACGTTAAATCAAAGTAAGAAATTAAAATTCTATGTCATGGACCTATCCTTGAATTAAGCTTATGATGCTGCCAACCCAATTATATATTTATTTACTTCGTAATATCGCATTGGCCCTGATCCGACCACAGCATGTATCTGTTGTATAATCCCTATTATGCAATTCAACAAAGGCGGATAATATTCAACAGCGATTAAGGTTTAGATTAATTTATTCAGCGCTCAGCATTAGAATTAGCGACTAAAATATTATTTATAATATTCCAGTCAGCCTAACTTAAAAAACCGAAAGATATTCAGTTCGAAAATAGACCAAAATAATAAGTAAACATCTGTGAAATAATATCTATATGAATTAATTAATCAATCGATTCTGATCTGAATAATAAAGTTGTACTTTGAAACCATCAGGAGAATATTTTTTTTATTTATTCAGAAGCTCCTATTTATGTTTTAATAACAATTATGATAAGTCTTCATATCGTATTTATTCGAAAAGAGTTCAATGCAAGTTTCTTTGTTATCTTGTAGAATTTAATTCTTTGTGTCGAGTTGACATTTGTTGATAATGATGTTTCACTTAACTGGTGATTATATACACACTGAGAGAAATTATTTATAGTCATATTTCCTTTAGTAAAAACAGACTCACAATTATTATTGTTTTCTAGTTCACCCAATTAAAGCACTTTAGTCTGTACTAATACAGAGTTTTCTGTGTAGCGGTGATAAAATTTTTAGTCATAAAAAATCTTTGAAAGTCATAAAAATCTCACGAAATCCTTTAAAATTCCATGAGGAATATTAAAATCCCTTAAAATTACTTTAAAAATCAAAGTAACTTAAAATTCTTACAAGCTTTTTGAAATCCTTTAAACTTCCTTAAAATTCTCTAAACTTTCCAAACTTTCTTAAAAATATTTAAAAATTTTATGAAGTCTTTTAAAATTCCACTAAATCTTTTAAATATTATACAAATCTCTTGTAATCCCTTTAAATCTTTTAAAATTATTGAAAATTTCTGGAAAACATTAGAAACCCAAAGAATTTCAAAGAGTGCCTGAAAATTATTTATAATCCTTCGAAATACTTGCGGAAAGTTTCTAAAATCTGTTAAAGAAACTATAAAATCTATATATGCAATATGTCAAAAATATAGATATACATAAATATCAATTACTATTTTCCCTGAAAATACTCACATTTCCCTGACATTTCCTTGACTTCCTTGACAATTTTTTTTTTCTGACATTTGCCTGACTTCCCTGACATGTTGCCACCCTGTTTTAGTTGGATGTACTGCTATTCAGTTTACTAATTTTTTGAACAGAAAAAAGGAAAACTGGATGTATTTATAAATCATTATAAGAGGCAATTAGCGTAACCCTTGTTAGCTATAGTGACATCGATAAGAAGCCCCGGTGCACTCACGGTCGTCTGTCGAGGACGACTTGTACAAGTAAAAAGAATGATCAAATGACATGCACGTGCAAAAAATTTGCACACCCACGACGGTACCTACATTGCATCGAGATTCTTATCGCACAATGTCAACAAAGCCTGCAGTCGAATCGAAGGATAAGCAAATGAACAAAAAGAGTAAATAAAGAATAAGTAAGTGCGTTGAACCAGAAGGTCTTAATATTGCTCGCATAAAAATAATGGAAAATTATTATTTAAACTGAAAGGAAGATTACAAGTGAATATTGATTAAAGAATATTTCAATATTCAAGACTTTTTTTCTGTGAGGCGCTTCTCACTCTACCCCTCGCACACCTCATCCAAGATTTCAGTTCTTATAGGAACTCGGTACAACGGGGTTGGTAAAATCGGAGTTTCCGTGTAATTTTCATTAGTGCACTATTTTCCTTTTTTACAAGAAAAATGATATCAAAGAGCTTTGTTCATTAGTATTTCCGTTCACTAATCTTTCCAATTCCTCTAGCGATTAGAAGGTCATAAACGCAGAATTTCCGCAACTGCTCGACTGATTATATCACCTAACTGACCTCGCATAAATTCACAATAGTAACCGCGAATTTCCTAGTGACCATATCGAATCTCAAAAACATTGACAGGGGAATTCTGAGAAATCACGATTCTTGTTAATCCTTTCCTTATCTATGCTCTATCTGACTTCATTCGTTATTCTGTTCTCTACCGTTATAATTGCGCATTACAAGGTAAAATGACACATATTGAAAATTACACGCGATGTATAGCACTTTTCTATGATTTAATGTTTACGAGTATATGTGCGCATATAATATTTATAAATTATGTAAAATATAATAATTTGAACAGAAAAGAATATTATGTTTTTATGTAATTTTCTTTGAGCATTAAATCCAGACTAATTGCAACTTTTCTTTGTCTCCATTTTTGCTTTTATTACCAAAACGTATTAACAAAGAATTCGAAGAATGCCAGACTCCAGTCATTCTTTCTACTCGTATGTCTAGGCCGCAGAGTGGAGAACAGAAGTCTCATTAGACTGTATAACTCGCACCTTAATGATGTGATTAAACAACAATTATACCAAGAAACTCGCCCAACTAGTTCTTCACGAGGACAAGGATTCCGAGTCTATAAAGTCTCTTACTCAAGAGCGAGAAAAGTAAACATTTTAAAAGTCTCTATATATTAAATTAATTACGCGGGTTATCCCAATAATTTCTTCTTTTTAAGTCAGACACAGGGGAAATGTGGCGAAGATCAATTGTCTTTTCTATACTTTCTGCATCCCTGCTGGAAGTAAAGAGATAGATTCGAATGCTTGGAAAACAAAGGACAAGGGATTTCTGGATCCGCCCCTGTAGTACATAATTTTAAATAATTGATGACTCCATTAAATGATCTTTTTGGCGAACCTCTGACAAAGTAATTATCTCCTATTCATCTTTAAAAATCCACAATCAAGTCAAATAATAAAAACGGCAGTGAGATGTCTTCAACCCAGGAAATGTTCATTCAAAGATTTACATTGTTTAATTGCTATTAGAATAACTGTAATTAATATCAAGCTTATCGATTAAGTAAACGGTAGTTTCCAAGTAGTTTCCATTTCTGCGAAAGCGTGGAAGGTGCATCTACCTAACAGATGCATTTGTAATTTGCAGGAGTCGTTAATACAGTTGAACTCGTTCCCGTGGCGAAAACACTGCCTCTAATTTCACAACTAATAAGTCGAAGTAAACGACTGAACCTTAATGTGTGAAATTAATATTCCTCATGTTGCGTCGTCGTTAGTCGTTAATTTAACGACAGACGATCTTTGGAGAAACTATAACACGTACATATATAGGAAAGTGCATCGTCGTTTGGCTATTTTCCCAAGCGGAAGTATATCCCCCTCCTCCACACCGGGCGTGACTGTCGCAAATGCACGCGCATACTTTGTTACAAAATTATGGAAGACACGTGCCTGCATCAACTGTGTGTAGGAGGCGGAAATTTCAGCAAAGCAGAAGGAAGGAAGTAAAGAAAGAAAAAAAAGAAGAATATATGGAAAAGAAAAGGAAAAAAAAAGCAGAAAAGTTGAAAGAATTAAAGAAATTAATAAGACGCCTGTTAAATGATCCTTTGTGAGAATATACATATATTATGCAAAGGAGTGTGGAAGATGAGACTCTCTCATTTATACTGTAAATATAAATGAATTGAAATATTTGTGTAAGACTATACAGTGAAAATGCATGGAAGAAATGCAGGGATAGTAATTATATGACTACTAATACAGCATTCATCGGTAATGAAAGTTACACCGCGCCATTACAGTTCAATTCCTAATCTAGTATATACTAGTTTCGCAACGAAAGGTATAGTTACTCGTATAAATTAGATATATCGGTGCAACTCGTCAGTTCTATGATTGCATGGTTTCACAAGAAAGTTCATACATGTATTATGAGAAAGTTATAATAGACAGCATGAAGGCCAGGGACGATGGAAGATCTTGATCACTGGGAGAAAACTGGAGGACTCATTACTTATTACTTATTATTACCCGCAGAAACTAAATTGTATACCATGAAGCAAGAAGCCAATTATAATACAGAAAAGTGAAAAGGAAAATAATCATCAACGAGAATATCAGACGAAAGTGTCTATCACTTTCAGTGATAAGTACACATTGTACGATGCAAATGCAGGTGCACGAAAAATACATGCACATTGCGATAAGATTGCAGATGCATCAAGGGTATCCTCTTTATCTCTGTTTATTCTTTTTATGCATCGATAAAAACGCTCATCCATGCTTGCAATAACTGTTTTTTCCTTCTCCATACAAATTTTACGACGTAGAATTTATTATTTACCAAGCGTGTTCCCTCTCGGAACCTGAATTAGTGAAAATTCGGTCACTAATTTACTTTACTGAACAATTCTATTAATTTTTAGTCATTTAATAATTGTTCTCGGTTGTCTGTTGCAAAAATTACGAGTGTGGTTGCAGCATTTGCCTACATGTAGTCGCCTACGCTTTTGCACTCGCAACACCTCATGCTGCAAACTTCACACTCGTAATAATCACCTGTTTTACGCACTTGTATCGTAAATAACTATTAATCTATTCAATTTAAGCATGACTGCCTTCAATTCGATATATTTCGAGATTTTCATGCGGTGCCTTTTTTATAATAGGAAATATGAGAACTTTAAGAGTTTTTATAGGATATTCAATAACCTCAAGGAATGTCAAAAGATTTCAATGGATTTCAAGCGATGTACAGTGATTTTAAGGAATTACTGGGAATTTGACGAAATTTTAAGATTTATTGAAAAAATTGAAAATAGTTTGGTTGATCTATTATGACTGTGAATATCTAATAATAAATCATTTCCATGCAGATCAAGGTCTTCCTATAAATCCAATTGTTAATTAAAAATAGGGTATTTTCGATTCTAAAAATAAGTAGGAATGGTGTGAAACGTGTGACTACTTCCTTTTATGTCGAGGACAGATCCAGAAGGGTATTTATGTAACAACAATAGATTTAGACGGTGAGTGGACCAGTGGGGCATGAAAGCGAGGGGAATGCAAAATCGAAAGCAAGGAACTTGCACTTTGCCCAAGGCAACGTGACGAGACTTATAAGCTTTTAAATAGACGTACATAGTTAACTTCTTTATTTCTCAAAACAGAAAGTGTGTATAATGGAAAATATTCCCTAATATTAAGCAAATAAAATAAAATAAGAAAACAACAAAAAATAAACAAGTTTAGATTTATATTGCTGTATTTATAACGAGTTCAGTCATCGTATATATCGGTTCTTAAAAATAGCATCACGTCTTTGAGGTAATAATAATTATAGTATTTGCCACATACGTCGCGTCGCATCGGTGATTCCCACGGATTGACCTGAACCGAGTGATCGATTGGTGTTGCAATTTACATTGCACATTGCGCAAATATCCGCAATAATTGCGATTGTTATATATAGACGATACAGGTGCGATAATGCTTAATAGACATTTGATGAGATACACATGCATAATACGCTTCGATTTCATACACAATTCCACGTAAATTTCCGCTTAATTCTGTATCTCTTTTTAATAACGCTCCATCGATCATGCGTTTGTCATATATTAGTTTATATAGACTTGTGTTTATGCACAAAAAGTTGAGAAAGGACAGGAACGGCATTTTTTGATCTAGTGACAAGATATCAGTCAGTGAATATAAAAAGCCGATTACAATGAAGGGGGATTTGGAAGTTTTGCATATATGTCGTGCATTTATTATTTTCCAATGTTACACGCTAATTGTCTATTCTTTTAATAATTGAAACTACAAATATTTTCCAGTAACTTTTTTAGCAATGAATGGGGATTTGGAAGTTTTGCATATATGTCGTGCATTTATTATTTTCCAATGTTACACGCTAATTGTCTATTCTTTTAATAATTGAAACTACAAATATTTTCCAGTAACTTTTTTAGCAATGTTGTTATTTCTCTCATGATTTTTTTTAATGAATTTAAATAATTTTTATGGAATTTGAAGAGGTCTGTAGATTTTAAAAGAAATTTAAAGGTTGAGATTAAATTTAAAGGATTACATGGGATTTTCTAAAGAATTTCACAGGTTTTCGTAGAATTTTACATGACATCAAAAGATTTCGTGGAAATTTAATTGATACTAAAATAAGTCTAGGAAATTTAAAGAATTTAAAAAGATGTTAAGAGATTTCAAGAGTAATTAACTATCCCTCGAATCATATAGAAAATTTATATATTTCCAGATTTGGTTTTTCTCTTTACAAGTCTATAAATAAATTTTTTGTTTTATTTTAAGTAATCCCAAAGTATAATTTAAAAGCTCTGAAAGTTGTGCAAAGTATTGAAAAGACATTCAATAAACTTTTTATTATTATGAAACGACGACTAACCAGTGAGTGATTAAGCGCTTGAGTAATTCGCGAACAAAAAGCATTTAGTGTTTGATGAAACATACTCAGACTATTTGTAATAGCCAAGAGTGTAAGTTCCGTTTTGCTTTAGTGAATTATCAGCACTTACGCATGATTCACTGGCATATGAATTAAACAGAGAAACCTAGCGTAACTACTTTGGTATGACATTTCATCCTTTGCTCATATTAGTTACTTATATGACAATTTCTCAGCCATTGTTACATATTTTTCTCATAATAATCTATACGCATGACCCTGGAACTCACAGATAGCGATTTATTATGCAAATCGAAACTTCCTTATGATTATTAGTTAACAGGACGGAGCCTGAGAGCTCAAATTAATTGGCTCGATAGTTTTTGTGACGCAATGTTTTTATCTCTTGTTTACCAGTCGAGATTTTTAAAAAAGAGAGAAGCTTTATTGTATGTTACATCCTCCTTTCTTTATTTTGATCAGAAGGATCATTTTAAAATTAGAAATAGGAAATATTTATTATTAAGAAATCTACGGTTATTTATATCAACAATTAAAATATCAATTGGAAGATTAATTACGCTTTGCTGGGTATAAAAAGGAGTCAGAAGAGAAACAGATTTAATTTAATGACTGAGTTAATTTCCTCTACTATAGGGACTTTTTATCTTGAATTCGTCTCGAAAATTTTTAAAACAATATCAACGCGACATCTTCCAGAATCGTAATTGTTATCATTGCAATGTCACCCATTTTTACAAGGTTTACACAGAATAACGTATATTCATACAATCTGGTAATATTGCATTAAGTTCTGTCACGTCATATTGCACTAAATCTTTTCTTTTTTTCCTTTTCCCATTGTAACAAAATCACACACGTGTTTTCACTGACACACGAAAAAAAAGAATGACGATCGAGACTCGCGTACTGCATAACGGAAGAGACCATCTTTTATTTATAGATTTGAAAATCGTGGCTACACTGACCGGAAGGGAGAACTACCATTTGATCTTGAGGAGGAGACGCGAAATACAATGGAGATTTACTTTACTTTTATATGAAAATGAAATATGTACGAAAGTTAAGTAAACATATTATTCACGTGATAATCATTTTGTAATATTCAATCTATCACGTGAAAGTTTGCGAGAGAGTGTGAGTTGGTAAAAAATGCTCGCGGGAATCAAGGCGCTAACGATCTCTATCTCTGAAAACCAGGTTATCTGAATAAAAATGCAAGCTAGTTGCTAGAAAGTTAACTGCACCGTGAAGCAAAGGCAAAGATCAAGTTCTAACCGCGAAACTACGATTGTCTACACAGACAAGCGTGCGTATGGTATTATTCACGCAGAATTTTAATCATGGAAATTTCAGAAAAAATATGATATTTTCACAGGGAATAATTATTTATTTATTTATCATTATTAAATGAAGGATTTTCATCATGTCCTTGAATTTTGAACCTTTGTTATTTTAAACCCTTTGTTGTGCTTTTAAATCTTTATTAGAGATCCTGCACTACATTTTTACGATTCGATCGAGCCTTTTATCAGTTTCAATAAAAGAACTGATCATATTTTTCAGATAAATATTCAAGATCGCGAATGACAAGACCGATTATTTCTAAAAGAATCTTGAGTGTTATAAAGTCGGATTTCTAAAGTTCTCACAATCACCATTATACGCAGGGATAAGAAATAAAAGATACTCGATTTCCAAAGAATAAGCAGCCCATTTAGAAGGCAATATCAATTTTCCAAGCGATTAGTCTACTTTTCTCAGCTACAATCATTATTCTGCATTCATTGAGCCTTTAGTCTGCACTATCGAAAAGATTCCCTCTATTGAAGGTTTAATTCAACTCGCAGGCTTGACATTACAAAATGCTATCAAAATCGGGGAGGTGGGGTGATTTTTTTTTCACGAAAATAGGATAATAAATTAATTTGAACAAAATTAACAGTTAATATCTTGAATTTCATTTGAAGGGCTTTAAAAACCTTTTTTTCAACCATATAGTGTTATAAAAATGATGGCAAATGAAATCTCGGAGAAATAAAAATGATAGCACATTGTTATTCTATCAAATGATAATTAAATATTAAGGGAAAATAGAATTTGGGGAATATTAGTGCATCTCCTTTTATTCCCATCGATTACCTTCGAATCTACTCTCGACTCGTTCAGGACACCTTGAGGTAGGTCCAGAAGATGGAATTTCAGGGACATGGACATGGAGGGTACCGAGTACGGGTAATTGTCGAAAGAGTGGGAGTGAATGAAGGTACTCGACTTGACTGGAGAAGATAGTAGGAGAGAGGGAAAGGAGGGATGAAGAGAGTAGAGGTGAAGGTGAAAAAAGTTGAAGGAGAGGGAAATTATGGAGAAGGCAGCAAAGGGGGAAGGTGGAAGTGAGATCATGACTGCGTCATCGTTGCACTTTCTTCTCCAGTAAAGAGAAGAAAACGCTTCGCGTGCGTGCACTTCACCTTTCTCTTTCTCTGCCAGATTATAACTTGGAACCAAGTTACCAAGATCGTGACTGACAACTTCCGATCCTCCAATGATGTCGCCTCCTCAATTATCAACTTCAAGTTAAGAGTTTTCGCCAAGCTCTGAAAGCGCGACTGAGGTTGCACTCTGCACCTGACAATGAGCGGCTTAATTGGGAGATTGAGAAATGAAAACTTTCCTTCTTCTAGAAAAAGAACTGCACTCCTGCACTCGGCTTTCCCTTTCCCGATCTAATCTTATCCTAGTTTCTAGGTATTCACTACACTCGCAATTTGCTACTCTTTTTTTCCTACAGGTTTAAGATCAAGAGATCACGACATATCTTTCAATATAGAGATCGACATGAACATTTTCAATCTCCCTTTTGTCAACATTTTTATATATGGGGCATTTTTTTCTCAAGTGTTGTACCCATCCTGAAATTTGACTTTGCCAGATCGAATTCAAACTTGGGCACAATTTAGTTCTACTGGGGTAGTAGCAGTACATTACAGAAAAAATAATTTTTTCAATTAGATAAATATTGACCGATCGAGATAGAGAAGGGGGAATTTTTAGATTTTGTGCTGGTAGACCAGTGTTGGATAAGTTACTTTTTTTTAAGTAACTAGTTAAAGTTACGTTACTTAACGACAAAAATTGTTTTAGATCTTTTAATATCTTTAGAATATTTAGAATGTTTTATATTATAATATGTCTTTTAATTGTAACATCGGTTGTAAAATTAAATTGAAGAGATCAAAGAAAAAAAAATATATTAGAAAATATAGTTTTCTATAAATTTATGTATTATGAACGTCATTTTATGAATATAAATGTTGTTGTGTGCATAATAAGAAGAATTATACAACAAACATAATTACATAAGAAAATATCAATTTTCCGTACCAAAAACGTAAACATCTATTGGAGAAATAATTCAGTTTTCCTTATAATGTTTCATATTATTCAGAACTCTGTCTCATTTATATGTATTAATTGCTTTCTTCTCTAATTACTTTTAAACTCTCATTTGTGGAAATTCAATAATCAAGATTTACAAATCTCGCTGATGAAAATTGTTTCCTTGTTGGATAGATTATTGAGAAGGTAGAAACGCTTAACGACTATTAGTACGGAACAACTTACACTTATACAAATGTCTAACAATATTTCTTCCGCACAGAAAGTTATGTGAAAGCCTTTCGTTCCACTACATAGGTAAAAAGCCTTTCTTTGCAATGGTGTTGCATAAATCTTGAAATTCTTTTATTAAATGTTATTCATTGTTTGCGCAAAGAACAGGGTCCTACGCAGGGGGGGAGGGGTTAAACCCCCCCATAGACAAATTAAAATCAAAAATAAGATTTTATTTTATGTTAAAGACGATCGTTTGAAGGAAATTTTTTTATTGTAACATATGAATTAATCATAAAAATATTTCGACTCTCCCAACATGAATTCCTGCCCACGGCCCTGCATACGGCTAACAAATAATTTACGTGACAATAATATACGGCTAACAAATTTCTACACCCCCTTTACGTGACAATAATATACGGCTAACAAATTCCAACACCCCCTTTACGTGACAATGATATACGGCTAACAAATTTCAACACCCCCTTTACGTGACAATAATATACGGCTAACAAATTCCAACACCCCCTTTACGTGACAATAACATGCGGCTAACAAATTTAAAACACCTCCTTTACATGACAATAATATACGTCTAAAAAATTTAAAACATCCCCTTTACGTGAGAATAATATACTGCTAACAAATTCCAACACCCCATTTACGTGACAATAATATACGGCTAAAAAATTCCAACACCCCCTTTACGTGACAATAACATACGGCTAAGAAATTTCAACACGGTGTTGAAATTTTAAATTTGTCATCTGTATGTTATTGTCACGTAAAGGGGGTGTAGGAATTTGTTAGCCGTATATTATTGCCACGTAAAGGGGGTGTTGAAATTTGTTAGCCGTATGTTATTGTCACGTAAAGGGGTTGTTGGAATTTGTTAGCAGTATATTATTGTCACGTAAAGGGGATGTTTTAAATTTTTTAGCCGTATATTATTGTCACGTAAAGGGGTTGTTGGATTTTCTTAGCTGTATATTATTGTCACGTAAAGGGGGTGTTGTAATTTGTTAGCCGTATGTTATTGTCACGTAAACGGGGTGTTGGAATTTGTTAGCCGTGGCAGGCATTTGTTGGCAGGACCGTGCGCAAGGGGGGGTTGGGGGTTTAACCCCCACTAGAGACAAATTAAAATAAAAAATAAGACCTTATTTTACATCAAAGACGATCGTTTGAAGGATATTTTTTAATTTTAATATATGAATTAATCATAAAAATATTTCGACCCCCCCAATATGAATTCCTGCGCACGGTCCTGGCAATGAAGTATGCATCTGCTTCCAAATCTTGCATAAAATAATTAATTTGCTGGCGTATAGATGATAAATTGTTTAGTACATAGTATCTAATATACATATTATATGATAATAACATAATCAAAATGAAAAAACAAATGCAGAAATTCTGCTCTTTCTTGATTTTGATACTCCCTATAAAGTATTTTACATCAGCAAGAAATCATGAATGTGGCTTGTAATATAATTGAATCAGGCAGAAACAATTTTACTGCCTGCATATTTCTTTCAGTGCACTGCACTTACCATTAAATTTATAACCACGCTATTCACTATCAAGGAATTTAAAAACTGCTATTAATTTCACAAGTGCCTTAAAAGTATATATTTTCATCATATACCTGTTTTAGTATTGTTTAATAAAGCGCGAAGAATGCAGAATAGCATAATCTTCAAGGTCTCGAGATATCGTTGATTATACGATCCTTTCTGGGCAATAAGAATCCGTGGGAGAAGTAGTTTCTTTTCCACTGTAATCGTGGCTGCTGCAGTGGAAAGCTGAAAGTTTTATGAAAGTGCATTGCATGTTCATCGTTGTGTGGTCGTTACGCATTTGTAAGAGAGGAAAGAGGAAGGAAAGAAGGTCCAATTCATCCCTCCTTTGTCGACCTCCTAGACATCTAATCCAATGCCACAGGAAAAAGACCATTTAACTTCTTAGTATCATCGATCATATTACTTGCAAAACAAAAAAATTTGCTACAGTCAGTTTTTTAGTGAATTTTTCCGTAGATGAAATATAGTAAGCCACCTATTACAAAAGTCATCTGGTGAGAATAACCTTATAATCTATTTAATTTACTTACTATGTAATTGTTCTTCAAAAATCGCAATAATATTAAAAATCAATGTTATTTTTGTCATATTATATTGCTTTTATAGTTTACTTAACTGATTTTAGAAAGTTTTCAAGGATTTTAAAGGATTATAAAAAATTTCTACTTATTATAGTATAGTTTCAAGATATTTTCAGAGGTTTTATGGGATATTTTAATGTTTGTCTGCACTGAGAAAAATAGATTGTACGGTTTATGATCTTGAAAGGTTAACTATGGGACAGCGATATAGATATTAAACCGTACAATCTGGATGTTAAACCGTATAATCTAGATTATGAGTTTTATAATCCAGGATTTTAGAAATTAACATCCAGATTATACGGTTTAACATCCAGATTGTACAGTTTAATATCTAGATCGCTGTCCCATAGTTAACCTTCCAAGATCATAAACTGTACAATCCATTTTTCTTAGTGTGAGAATTTAGAGAATTTCAAAAAATTTTGAGGAATTTTAAAAGATTTCGTCCTTTTAATTTGTAAGGAATTTTAAATGGTTTGTAGGGATTTTAGAGATTTTGACTAATGGATTTTAACGAATTTTATATGTGATTTTAAAGGTCAACAAAATTATAGTTTTTCCCCGGTCATTTCATGGTTTCACGCGATTAAGTCGCAACTGTGCAATGGAACTGATCTCTTAATGATAAAGGCAGATCGAATTCCAAAAATAATGTATTGTGTTACATACTTTGTATGCATCCTGTGGACATAACTAACACTTTCAACTCTACTCGATAACTGATTCATTATTCTTCATATGCAAAAGGCATCAATGTAAAATCGTTTGGTTTAACATATTCATATAAATACTGCGATGTTCGTCAACAGTATATGTGCATCGTTAATAATCTTCTTCCTTCCTCAGTTTCACCACACGGTACCGTCGTTTCATGCGTCACGTTATAGGTACAACGGTCGTATTCACAATTGCAGTTTGTTTACATCAAGTTGTATATACTTGCTTTAATGGCTTAGTAATGGACTAGAGGCATGCAATCGAATTTCTGCAGTGCACCTGCAAGTGAATCTGAATTAGAATATTTATCAATTCTTTGAAAATTCTCAATTAATTCCCTCTACTACAAGATTCGTATCGAAAGATTGAAAGTTATAGTCTCTTCGCAATTATATAGCAATCAAGAACTCGTAATTCTCTATTCTTCGTGATGGATTATGGAACTATGAGAAACGTTCTATTTCTTTCAAGGCGAAAAGATTTATTCTCTTTAGATAATCCGCTTGAAACATATAACTATAAATATTAAAGTGCATAAATCCATAAATGCATAAATGCGTAAATGAATTTCTGCACGGCATATCTAAAATGTAATAAACATCATAAATTTATGGAAGAAGAGTCTGAACTCTCAGTTGATGACAGTCTTTACGATACTCGAAAGAAGTGCGGGCTGCGGGCTTTCTAAATATAAGAAGCACTTTCTTTCTTGCATCTGGTATTATGGAACGATTGAGGCACGAAACTTTGTGCATGAGAAATGGCAATGAACTCTTGATGGTGTAAAGGCGTAATACACACATCACGCTATTCGAACACGGTAGTCGTAATAGCGACCTCCTGTGATGTGTATCGTGTAGCGAATGGAATTTCGAGAGCGGCCCTGGCGAAACTTTCGAAGACATTGAACCGACGCGACGAAACGAAACGAGGTTCAAGTCGCGAGTCATGACTAAGTCCGCGGTTCGAGTCTCAAGTTCAGGGCCAAGAAACTAACATTTGGCAATCATGAACCGGTTACCCACCCCTATGATCATGAATGCACTCTAATTACTCTACATTCATCATGGATAGATGAGCAGCATACTTGTACTTCATTTTCTTGGAAGTTTTGCAATTATAAGGTATTTTTTTATGGGAAGCTATTTTTGTATTTAATAAACTCACTATTGGAAGATTGCCAATATTTGTCGTTTGAAAACGATTGAAATTATTGTATGCTCTACTCGTTCTCGGTTCTGTTTTTACTATTTGATTTTAATAGGAATACTATAAAATGAATTTGATTTTAGTTTCACAAACAGTCCTGCCATAAAAATTACTTCTATGAATTGGAAGGCTCAAAGTAGGTGAGTGTTAAATTTTAGCCCTAGACTTTACTTTAATATTCATATGAGGACTGGAAATCCAAAAAAGTATAAGAGCTATTTTCCAAATTTTATAAGGAGCGGAATGGACAGCATTAGGCTAATATAGGCATTAGTTATTTAAAATATTGGAACAATAAAGGTGTCAAGCGGATCGAAGATAGCTATCCAGCGCCAAGTAACACTTAAAGTAAGGAGGACAATAATTCTTTGCCACTCTAAATACGGGCCACGATTAGAAAGGTCCGTGCCGGGCAATATTGTGTGCGGCGGCGGTACTATTTCACGGTGGTCTAAGTCTAGTTAAAGTAAAGTAGGCCTCTGCCTACCATCGGAGCACTTGACCCCAATATTCAGTGCCGCCTCTCTTTCACCTCGACACGACTAACCATTTTTTACTCAACGCCCTAACTACGATTCATAATCCGCGACACTCGAGAGAAATCGAGACGCCACATTGCGAGGCGATATATAAAGTCGCAAAAGTCGTAGGATTCATGCATTTCCTGTCGAAAGGAGGATAAACTTGTGCGGAAACTCTTGAAAACTTTTACATGCCGTATTGTAACACCACTAAGTAGGTCTCTGTGAAGGTTAAGACAGATATGAGGATTAAGATGCTTCAGTCAAATGCAGTTACATTTTTACCACTGATATTACATTCACGTAACCCAAAGCTTTAAAATTGTAGTTTTGCTTTATTACTGGACTTATTTTCATGCACGTGAAAAAATTACATAAGAAAATATGGAACGTTATGATCTATGTCTGACTATGAAAGACTTTTTCCACTAGATCTACACAAATCAGTTAATAATTCTGAACTGTGGATGAATATGCGGCGCAGAACTCTTAAAGTGAAGGAAAAGCGATTCTAAAATGGCATATTTAACTGTAAACTAAAATTTAGAACGTGTTATTTGTATATACGTCTATTCCTCATATGGGATTCTAGTTAGAATAAAAGCTAAGAAGCGTGGAGAATTTCACAGAAAATAAAAATTAGATAACATCATTGCGGTAACTGTATTTGATGGCCCAATTCTTTTTCTCCGCCTCCTTTTTCTTTCGCAGTAGGTCAGGTTTTTAATCAATTGTGTTAATTGTGTGATTCGGATGGCTAAACGCTAATGTTCGCTTGTACAAACTTGAGAAGCTTCCAGCGGGTCAAACGGAAACAAGCTATTATCGCACCGTTGATGAAATAGTAAGCCACCTATTACCAAAGTAAATTAGTGAGAACAATCTACTAATCTACAATCTGTACTAATCTATTTAATAGTTTTACTTACTATATGGATGTAATTGAATTGTTCTCATTCAATTGTTCTTCGAACATCAATAAAATGTTAAACCTTTTGTATAAATCATTATGTTATTTTTATCATATAATATAACTTTTATAGTTTATTTAACAGATTTTAGAAGATTTTATAAGATTTCAAAGGATTTCGAAGAATTATGAAGAATTCCATTAATATGAACATTGGAAGAAAGTAAAACAAACATAATCATGAGCACGAAACGATAATTATTCTTCCTTGATAAGTAAAGTAATAACTATATGATATACAAAGTGACGAGCTCCATAAATGTAGAACAGACGACACGCTTCATCCTGCTGTTTTTGCTCTGTGATTCGTTATATATATAAGCTATAAAACTTATGGGAAAAATAAAGAAAATAAAGGGAAAGTTTATGTGAGTACTGCAAAAAAGTAGCAGTAGAATCGTGAAGGATTGCAGTAGGTACTTTCACTCGGTTGAATTATGTTCTGCAAGTGTAATAATTGCATGCATGTTAGGAATAATAGTCACTTATGGTGAGGAGCTAACAAGATATGCATAATCTTCACTTATAATGAAAATTCAGTATGTATTTGTACTGGGAAGAAATTGTAATATATACATATACTGTATAATACTATATATATATTTTTTGGTTTAATTCTTAGAATCAAGGAGGTTTGATTATGTAATATTTTCAAAAATTGATATATGTGAAAACTCCGAATTTAAAACTACGAAGTTTCGATTATTGTACTCGTTCATTCTTAATCTTTTAACATTGATTTTTGTTCTATACAATAAAATTCACATTCGTGAATTTTGTTTATCCTTTACTACGCCCTTGTTTTTTAAGCTTGATCATCATTTTCAATAAGTCAAATTTTTGAAAAATTACACAATGGCGGTCATCCATAAGAAAAATTAGTTCCGTCAACCTTGTGTGTGTGAATTTTCTATTTTGCAAGGACTCTTAAACCGAGGATAAATTCCGACATCAAATGTTTACTACTTTTTGAAAGGAATGATTTCTGCTCAGGCAGTATCAACGTCTGCGCAGAATGAAAAGGATGAACGAGATGTTTGAGGAGCATTGGATGCCTGTATGTATCTACATTCACCTAAAGAGAAAGTGTCAGTATCGGGGAGAGTAGCCAAGAACTTCTTACTTTACAACGACTCTCTTCCAATCGACCTCGAATAACATCGTGGTTCAATGTCCCAGCTAGAAAAAGAAATGACACTTGATCGCACAACACAAGATCGCACGAAACAATTTCACGGTGCGCAGGTTCCGAAAGTTTACGCAATCGTTTCTTTAATTTCTCCCAGCCTTCATGCTGTTTTTTTTATATAATCCGGAAATACTTATATTTGTGCGTTATTGATGCCTAGCTATCACATATTTATCACTGCATTTACCTTTTTACTTGGATGCGAATTAACAGAATGAAGTGCAATAAATTTTTTGACTCAAAAAACCCATTGATAATAATAATTAAACAATTTTTTCAACTTAAATAAGTTTTTCAACGTTTTTCAGTCATCCCATTATTATTTACCTTATTTATTGCAAACTTTTTAACGTTTAAATAAAAATTAAATAAAGATTAAATAAAAAATTTAATTAAAATTAAAATCAAATAAAAATTAAACATATCTTTTTTCTCTTTAGGAACAAGCTTTGAATGAAAGTATGATTATAGGTACCTTTTTTTAAAAATATTAAATAGGAATCTTAATTCGACTTTGTATTTTGGACTTATTTTAAATCCCGATTACTTCCTGGTTTTCCTGATTAGAAGACACCCTGGTTTGATAATATATTGAAAGGCATATGTAAATTATCAAAGAATTTGATTCACTCAAGATGTAATTACGATTCATTACAGGTATGTCTAAAACTTGATCATCTTGATCAAAGTTCTGTCAATACATATAAAAATTAGATATAAGAGAATCGGGCACGTTTTTAAGGAGGTCAACCGTATACTCTTCCATATGATTTATTTATCGTTGAATGTGGACACTGGACATGGACAATACTATTGTTACACAACTCGGTTAAGTAATCGCATGATGTGAGCGTAAGAAAATAATACCAAGGCTTCTCATTATTTGTAAGATAACGGACCAATGATATCGACCTAAATACGTTGAAACCATCGTTTGGATCTTCGATGTTCGTGCATTTTACTCCAATGCCAACAAATATTGGCCATTCTTCCGTCACGATTCGTAACATAATCACGCACGTTTATCTAAAATACACCTGATAATTTCATACAGAAATGTGTGATTATCATTTACAAAATATTAGATTTCGAGAGCATGTTTTCCTTCTTGGCAATAGCAGGTTTTGTATTCCACTTCCGTAACTGATACGCAAATGATAAAGAAATGAGTGGAAATTAATTTAAATTTAAATTATTCAAAAATCTCTTTATGACAAAAGAGACTTGTAGTTATCGATCGAATTGACCAACTGATTAATAAAAAAGTAAGACATTAAATTAGAGCCACTAACTAAAATAATATGCGATATGGAATTGAGGTCAAAGAAGATAAATATTGAAAAACTGAGGTATTGATGTTATTATCGAAAAGATTGTCAATTTTGGTATTGTTTTGCATCAATTGAAAACAAAGAAGCACATCATGAGTCATTATGCATCGTTGTGTATACTCATTTAGTCAAGAATTTTCAACTGAAAAAAATACGGAAATAAAAGATTTGTATAGATAAATAATTTGTCACTTTTCTTCCAGGATTCGGATACAACATGTATAATAAAATTGGATTAATCAGAGCTGCTTGGTATGTTTTTGAATTGCGGCACATGTTTTTTATTTTCTAGGTCAAATATGACAATTACGCGACTAAGAAAAGTGGTCTTTGAACGAGAGAGAAAGAGATTCTAATTTTGAAATGCTCGACCTAAAAAATACCGCGGTGGCAGTGATGAACGATAGCTGAGACGCCAGTCCTAAAAATAAAAAAAAATCAACAGAGGAAACTTTATTAAGTTAGATTTAAAATAGAAAGAAAAAAATTGGCGAGGAATCAGTAATTCAGGATATTTCTATTGAGAAAAATGATATGTGGGAGTGAAAATTATTTACACGTGACGTAATATTGTGTGATAGGAGAAAGGGACTTTTTTGAAGAGTGTATCTTTTTTTCAGTATTCGTCGAAAAATACCCTCTTCTCTTTGATATACTAATCAAAAGAATCGGGTGATTTAAATTCGTAAAGTTCTCCTGATATTTTAGGAAAGTCTTTTAAGAAAGATTTGTAGGGACGCATGAATATACTTTAAATTCAATTTTACCTCATTTTTATTTCTCGGAATATTTATTTTGAAAAAAAAGACAATTAAATCGAACAAAAATTCGGAGAAATAGAAATTAGGGTAAATTGTTATTCGGTGAAATAAAAACTAGGTAAAATTGAATTTGGGGAATACTTATTATGCGCTCTAGGAAATTTGGAAAGCCTAGCCGATTGTTAACCTCGTGGGATGACATAACTCCCAAATAAAAGTCCAATGACACTTTGTGGGTCAGTCTCGGATGACGCGCGCGTGCTGGTTATAGCGGCAGTTAGTGATCCCGTGTCACGGCGCGGGCGTAGGGCGGAGAGGAAATAAGGGTAATGTAGGTCAGTAAATGTATGACTACCACTTTCTCCGGACCGTTCGAAAACAGGCTCCGCCCGTTTTAAGAGCTAGACTGTACGTGTACTTTACAGTTGTACAGGTATACACCATCATGGCATCATGCTCTTTGTGGATCTTCTCCGGATCGTTGCCTTTGCCTCTTCAATTCTAACGGGAGAATCGAACGGTACTCACGTATACGATCTTATGTTAGAGATGGAAATCGGACAGATCAAGGCCACGATTTGACGAAAGGCATCTGCTCCTTTGAATTTCGAAAACGGAAACGCCTCTACTTCCTCACAGTAGCCCCCTACCCTATAGTATGTATATGGTTCATGTATTCTTGTTGTTACAAGTGTTACAACAAATCTGCTGTAATCGATATAGGATTCAAATTTACATTTACATAATTAATTTTTTTTATTTATCGTAAAAGATAGATTGAAATATGCCTAGATTAGCCCATGTTACTACAATTAGGCGCCAATGTGTGCCCAACTGAATAGCTACAAAAATTTCTAGATTTTATATTTTTTTAAGTACATATGTAATTGGTAAAAAGTGAATTTTTTGAAAATGAAAAATTCCAATTCTTTTCTCACTTTAACTCTAGCGCTAATTTACCGCTTTCAAAAGAATTAAACACGTCATTTAGTATAGGTGAAATCGAAAAATTCTGAAAGTTGACTAAATTAGCGCGAGTTGAAGTGAAAAAAGATTGGAATTTTTCGTTTTTTTTTTGTTACACTTGGAGGAGATTATAATTCCAGCTTCAAAGAGAGATTTCCAAATAAGAATGTTTTTTGCCCTCTTTCATAACATCATAACGGAAAATGTGAAAATGTATTATAATTATTGATTAAATAATATGTGACGAGGTCAATGCAAATGCAAATGTTTGAGTTATAAATGGAAGAGATATATTTATATATTTATAATTAAATTATCTATATATTGAGTAGTTTAATGCGGAATGAATTACTAAATATAAATGATCATTCAAATCGAGTTAACTGTAAAGTGATTCTTGACTGAAGTTCATCTTGAGCTGGAATTATGTATCAAGCAGTAGAAGATCTATTCAAACGAAGGTACGTCCAACTGTTCTTTGGTAGAATGGCAGATACTCATCTTTATGCAGAGATATTCTAACGAGCCGCAACTTTTCAATCTCGTCATTTGAATTTCTATGAAGGTAAAGAATCATCAATTACAAATACATAGCAGAGACATCCATTTTAGTAAATTTAGTGTAATCTAATCACTCTCTCAAGAAAAGTAGATTCATAATTATTTTTAAGAAAAGCAAATTATAATAGACTTCAAATTTTAATAATAGAGCCTAAGCACTGTCGTCACAATACCTATTTGTATTTTTAGCTCATGGAAAAATGTATTAGTGGTTGTTCAGTATTATATTTATGGAGAGAATTATTAATAACTTGAAAAGACGCAATTAAATTAAAATTCAAAACAATTAAGTCTTGAATCTGATTTCGAAGAAAAGGCGTTAACGATTCACTTCCAGAAATGCAGCTTAAGTTAATTACAGGCTTTAGAAATCTTGTGCCGATGCACTCTTAAATCGACGACACCTTAATCCAGATAGATTAGCATTCAATTATATGTCAATGTTCTTATTGAATTTTTATATCAAATCAAAATAAGGAAAAAGGAAAAAAAAATATATTCAGGAAAATATGTCACTAACTGCGGGATTTAAATCCTTTAAGAATACAGTTGAAAAGTTAATTATCGATTCCAAACATATGAACTCGAACCTTAAGGGCATGTGCGATGGTAATCATCATTTGAGCAAATTTAGTTTGCACAACTTTACTCTCACAATAATAAACATTTTTTTACTACCTTTTTCCTTCTAAAAATTGTATTTTTGTTTTTAGGAAACAAGAAAGAAGGTGGGGAGCATTGACTGGAGCCGGAATTCGACATTGGGCCATTTTAAAAACGTTTTTTGACCGTCGATTTCCTGAGGATGGTTCATATATTGCAACTTGCGGTTACTGTCGTGATGGATAACGACGAAAAAGAGGAAAAAGAAGTGTGACGACCGTCTTAAGCGTGCAGACTCGCGGAGAGAAAATCTAACGGTACAGGAACACGGCAACTCGGCTTTTAGCTCGCCTACATCGTGCTGATAATATTACGTCCTCGAGTTTCGTAACTCGTACCTCGTTTCATAACTGAAACGACTAGCGGTTCACCAAGAATGCGATATTGTACGGTACTATAAATGATGCTTGCGCACAACCGAAAAACCCAGGGGGTCCTAAAATATGGACGCTCCTTTTTCTCTTTGTACATTATTTTTGATATGTGAATTATAATTATTTGTGATTGCAAACAATTATTTTAATAAAACTTTTACGCAAAAAAATCTACAAGTACAGCTAGGGTGGCCACTAGATTCAATTCTTTCATTTCCCTGACATTTCCCTGACTTTACCCTGACTTTCAGACAAATTTTCCTGAACGGAATAGTATTAAAAATGCGAACAAATTTTCAGTAAAAATACTATTGAAATTTTTCAAGAATTTCGTGTAATATCACTTTAAATCTTTTGGAATTTAAAATCACTTCACAACACTTAAAATTCGTAAAAATCTCTCAAATTTACAAAAACCTTGAAAATTTCTTAAAATTCATTTAAATTTCTTGAAACCCATAGAATCTCAAAGAATGCCTGGAAATTCTTTACAATCCCTCAAAATCCTTGGAAATCTTCGAAAATCTCTTAAACAAATTATAAATTTTACATGTATACATGTAAAAAAAATATCATAGTTAGCATAAATGTCAAAATGACATACTTACTAATAAACAGTTAAGGGCGTTGGACCCAAGGGTTAAGCTCAAAATTCCATTCTTCATTTTATTCAACGAAAAATAAAGATGAATGATACTTTTTGCATAAAACGAAGAAATAAAAATCTAACTTCAAAATTGATTATTTTCATTTTACTTAAAAAATACTTGAATTAGATATTTTCTCGCTCTGTACGCTTAATTCTAGTTAAAAATTAATTAATTCTACAGAGGGAAAAAGTTACAAATTTAATATTTGTTGAGTAAAATGAAGAAATCGAATTTTTAGATTAGAACTTGGCTCCAACACCCTTAAACTGATAAAAAAAATTGCAAACTGGCATTTCTCTGAAAATTTTTTTTTTCCTGACATTTCTTGGCGATAATTTGCGGAAAATTGGAAAATTTGAGAAATCTGCTTCGGCAGGAGCAAAACTGCTATTCTCAGTACCTAGATTTGCAAGTTCAATGTGAAGATACTCTCGAGCTCTCAAGGGGAAAGAAGAAAGGAAGCAGTGGAAAAGAGAAGAAAATAGTGGGAAGATAAGTTGGAGGGGAAAAGAGAGCTAGGTTTGCCGGTGCTAACATAATATCCAATCAACTCTTCGTGCTCCTTATAGCGGGCAACTTTCACATTACAACCGATCTCTCTTGCGCTTAAGAAAGTGCAGATGTAACACTTACTAACATTACGGGGCCAGCGTAACCTCCGTTAATTTAAGCTTTCGGTTACAACCGCAGAAGAGGCGAGAGATGTTGCTGAGTTCTGTTCTTCAGTCAATGCCAATGTCATTGTCGATGGCGATGCCCAACCGTAACCCGTAACTCTATTCTGGTTCCCATAAAAAGAATTGTGTCTCATTATTATGCACTCTTCTCTAGTTAAAACTTTTAATACCTATACATCATTTCATTTAACATTAATAAATCTGAAGCAGCTGTGTATAATATATATTTTTTTTTTTTTCTTGAACAGTTGTTTTTGTACCAGACTTCAGACTGCACCAAATGCTCTTATCAAGCTAATTTTTTTCATGAAACTAGGGAGATGAGAATAAATTCTTTTGATTTTTAGATATTTTTTTAGATATTTTCACAAATTTTAACAAATTTCAAAAGGTTTTTAAGAATTTAAAGAGATTTTAACAAATTTTGAAGGATTTCAAAGTTTTAAAACCAATATGTGCGCGATTATTTTGTTTCCCTTGATACAATTTCAAGTAATTCAAAAGCCAATCAGGTTTGCAACAACAATGTATACGAGATTTTCGAGACATTTCGTTGAAACACTTTTTTAAGATAAGAAAAGAGGAAAACAAGATTAATAGGAGAAAGACTGTGAAGCCTGTCATTCGAATTTTCTACAGATCAACAGATAACTAGATATTGGAGACTAAAGATAAGTTCGAAATATTTAATTACCGAAACCTATCATTGGTTTCTAATAAATAATTAGTTATTTAACCGTTTCATACTTAAAGTGTAATAACCATAAATTATGACATTAACTGAATAATATAGTACTTATAACAACCGGTTAGAAGGAGACGTGTAGACAGCGTACGTAGTATAATGTTAGTGCACCAACAGTATATTAATATAGAGTATTAATATAACATAAATTTCTCCTAAATTCTCAATTTCAACGATCACATATGTATGTACCGTTATTTAGATTCTTTACGATGATTTCACAGTGAACTTTTCTTGCTTGTTTCTTTAAGAGATACACAAGTGGGAAGTTTACATGCAGCCCACGTGGCTAGACATCATTTTTCAATTTCAGGCCGGAGAAATGCATCAAATGCAAGACCGTGATTCATAATTATTATTCTACAAAATCACAATGAGATATAGGTATACAATTTTAATATGTGAATAATTTAAATAGCTTTAAATTTGCTTTAAAATGAAGCAAGGAAACTTTTTGTTATTTGTTAGTAAATAAAAGTCTACCATATAAGAAATATCAGTTACGTATTCTGGAATGCCACACCTTCTTGTTTTTTTTTTAATCAAATATTATACGTATCAACTTATTATGAAAATATTTAATAAATTATCTTTTATCCTGTTTGCTGTGTTGCATCATTTTATGAGAAAAAACCATTTTTTCTCAGTTTATCGAACTATTATCTCACCTAGGTGTAAATTTAACTGATGATATAACACACAAATACACACCGCGGTAAGACTCTTATAGTATTTATTATTTGTCTACATATCTGATTGAAATTTGCAAATAAAACATATATTTATCCTTCGCACAAAATTAAGGTCCAAAGCTCAAGAATGATTTCACACTGTTATTGATGATTTACTATATCGTTGTACAATTTCTTTTTCTCACGCTAGCTAAATTAAAATGGGCCGGATTACGATCCCAGAAAAAAAGAAAGTATTGATACGCATTGAAATGAAAAGACTAAGACACATCGAGAATCCCGTTTTGTGACTTTGACGCATTGGAGTATTTTGAAACTTTCTATGCGTACAAATACAGCGCACAATTTTGAGATCAGCGAATTCTATTCAATGCGTCAGCAAGCATTTATATGTATGTTTCTCCTATTTCGTTTGAATGCGTACGATTTGAAATCGATGGGACTCATTGGCCAGAAAATAACGCTTCAACTTTTGGTTAATGCGTCTTTATGCGTCCTAATTCGTGAGAACCTGTAAACGGATCAAAAATGGGATTTGCACGCATTCACCATAATTAAAAATGTTAATGCGCCCTAATCCATATCAATCCTTTTTTTTTTACTGAGTATACAGACGCTAATTATTTTCAAATAAAATTTTGTTATCTTCATCCTTATTACGGAGATCATAAATTACGTTACATAAACCTAGACTTCATTGTATTATTATTTCAAAAATATCAAAACATCTTACCGGATTTCAAAAGATTTTAAGTGATTTTTAAGGATCTTAAAAAAAAGAATTCAAAAATTTTCAAAATCAATATTACAAACTTCTGACAGAACTTAACTTGTTTAAATAATACATACTAAGTAGTATTAACTAGTATTAATTAGTTAATACTAGATTTAGTCAGGCTTTGGAATTTAAACACTAATTTAATGAAAAGCCTTCTTTTTCCATAATTAAAAAATTGATACATTTTATTCCCCTTTTTTCGTGAAAAATCCATAAATTCTTAACAAATAAACAAAAGCGGCGCGCTTCAACGAGCGTATAACGTTCTAGTTACTGAAAAAAACTCAAGTAAAACTCTTTTCGCATTAGCGAGTCATTTTAATTTCCTGTTACCCTTTTTCCCATAAGTCGGTCGCAGATTGGAAATGTCGTGTGAAGCTCTTTGATCTGCGTGAACGTAAGCGTTCAAAAAGGACTAATGCATGAATTGAGAATAACATGTTGAAAGAGCGTCTGAGCTTTTAAAAATCCGTTAATTAGCCGAGTCGTAATGCATTTCAAAATTAGCAGAATTATTCTTGGTCGTTAGAACCCTAAAGCATAAAAAGGATAAGGACAAAGAGAAGCGGTGTGCCTTTTCATGATAGCCAATCGGTGGGCGTCCTAGCCATCTGCAAGGAACAAGACGGTTGTCCCACTTTTATATTTTTAACACGGCCCCTGCCTGCCTGTTTGCCTTTTTTCGGTCTACTTTACGTGCCGACGCGTTCTCGAGCTCCGGTAAATATTTACAGTTAACATCGTTACATAATAAGTATATAGCACTGTTCACGGGCGTTTGAATCGAGAGAGTTTAAACGGTAGTACGTGCAATAACGGGTCATTACATGCTCGGCAATATATTTTTTTTTTTTCATTGTTAAAGTATTAAACAAGAACTTAAAGCACGTATCTGTCCGTGATTCTTCGATTCCGTGTCCACAGACCGATCTGGATAACTTTGTTTCTTAATTTAAACTAATCACTTATCGCACGACATAATGCTCGAAGAGGATTTTATCAGAGTTATAAGAAAAAATACTTATAAATATGTATTCTGTGAATCAAAAAATTGAAGAATAAAGATTGATGTAAAAAGGAAAAAAAGTTCCATCTAATATGAAAAAAGTGGAAGATAATTGAGCTTTAATTTAATAAGGTATTTTTCATTGGGTTGAAGTTTTAGACGTCTATCTAATTTCAAAATTGAATTGATTAATTCTACAGAGGGAAAAAATTACAAATTTAATATTTGTTGAGTAAAGTGAAGAAATCGAATTAGATTAAAAGTTGGCTTCAACACCCTTAATCATGCCAAAACATCCCTAGAAACATCCTTATCAGTAGCGAAACTTATGTATATATATAATAAAAATTTTTTTTTGTTCTAATTGTAAGTTGAGTTGGGAATAACCCATTAAAGCTGAAAGGAAAACACATTTCCTTGGACTCTTATTCATTATCTCGAGCACTCCGATTTTCGCCGACGATGATAAGTATTGATTTCGATATAATATAAGATATCGTTATCAGGTGAATAATTTCATAAGTTGAAGATATATAATTTATCCAACTTAGATAATTTACTCTTGATACAATATCGATTTTATTCAGGGTAAAATATCATACGAGCGCAAGAAATATTTCAACCTGACTCTACTTACTTAAAACTAATCATCTGTGATTTCAATATATGAATTAAATTGAAAAACATTGAAGAAAATGAGAGACCAAGAAAAGGGTGAGTCTAATCTAAGAAATTCAAATAACTTACATATACAAAAAGTCAATAATTTTTATTGTGTAGAAACCGAAAGAATTTATTTTTGATATAAAAAAGAAAATAGAAAAACGGAAAAAATAGTTTAGAGCTCTCTTCCGGAAATTGATTTCCGTTTTTTTTACGGTGAATTTTAATAACTTTTTATGTACAGAAAATATCATCTGGGTAAAAAGCTCTCTTTCGGAAAATGATTTCGGGATTTTTGTTTTTATGACGAATTCGATTAACATTGATTTTTTCATGGACAAAACTGTGGAAAAAGAATCTCAGTCGAGGCTGAAAATGTTGTAAAAAAAGTTGAATAGTTTTTAATCTGATTTTTAGAAATATTTTTAATTTGAAACAATTCTTCGCAGATAAGTTCACTTCTCTTAATTATCTAATTGTTGATTTATAAATATTCCATGAATTTCTCTAAATCCGGGGACCGGAAGTTGATGTACATATGTATCTGCTTAGTATTAACTATTCTTTTGCCTGACTATGAACAAAATTCTAAATTACTTCCCGATTCTTTATGTAACATCATGTCTTACGCTCAAGGACCTCTGCGAATTGCTTACTAATACTATTATCTATTTTTCCACCTCCACGGCAAATTTAATTCAGTATACCATTACATTACAGATGGAGTAAATAGTAAGTACATATCTAGTCAGCGACACTGAAAAATGCAACATTATGTACATTACGTGTACTCAGTGCGGCCTTGTGCACCTGAATTTATCGTACCGAGTAAAACCTCGACTGTAGCGTGCTGAGTTTTCATGGTTACTTTTTATCTTTCAAGACCTGTGAAGCGGAAGGCCAGAAGTCCCAGACTAGCAAACTGTCAAGGATAGCAGGACGAGTCAATTAATGGGTTATTATTTTTAAATAATTCCGAAAGGAAAAACATAATTTTTGTTGTCTTTTATCCACATCATTCTATATAAATTAATTAGGAACACGAGTTTCATTTATTGTGTATAATCAGGGATATAATATCGGCAGAAATATTTCCGGCATTTTCAGGGATTTTGAGAGATTTAAATTGACTTTAAGGAATAACAAGGGATTTTCATTAATTCCAAGGAATTTCTAAATGTTTGAACTAGTTTTGAAAAATTTTAAGGAATTTATGAACTACATAGTTCAAAAGAGTTTAAAGATTTTCAAGGGGATTTCACAAGATTTCAAGAATTTTTAAAATTTTTGTAATTTTTTGCAAATCTTTTGAAATATTTTCTATTATAGTCACTTTAGTATTTTGAATTCTTGCTCTTTAAGTCAATATCGTAGAATTCTTCTGAAGTATGTTAAAATAATTGCCAATATTTTTAAAACTTGAATTCATTGGAATTCCTTTGAATTCTTTTCAATTCGTTAGAACTTTCTTAATTTGTTCACTTTGATTACTTTGAATCCTTTGTAAATTTCAAGGCATTTCATGGAGACAGGGCGGTGCACAGAAATTCATGTTGGGGGGGGGGGTTGAAATATTTTTGATTAATTCATATATTACAATAAAAAATTTCCTTCAAGCGATCGTCTTTGATGTAAAATAAAATCTTATTTTTTATTTTAATTTGTCTATGGGGGGTTTTAATCCCCTGAAATTTATGTAAATCGATTTAAATTTTCTTGAAATCCTGTGGGAAATCTTGATATCTTTGAAATCTTGTAAAATTTCTTAAAAACCTTCTAACTTCCCTAGAATGTTTTGAAAATCCTTTAAAATTCTTTCGAACAAAATTCTTTTCTGAAAATAGTAAATACTTTTGTGTAAAGTCATTGTTCAGAAGTAGTGACACAAATAAAAAGGATCTCATTTGTGGATATATGGAGAAGCTGCTCAGCTGGAAAGTTAATGACAAAGTCAATCATAAATTATTAGAAGCAGTTCGTCTAGAATTTTATTACTGACCATGCACAGTTGTGCATAATGATGTGATGGTGTTGAAGGATTATACAATACCGGAAGCCGTTGGGTAACCCTGAGTACATTATGGAAATTTCGACCCTGAAAGAGTGCGTTTCTTACAAACATTGTCTGCTAATTCTTTACGTACCGCGTCGTCGCGGAAAGGTAATGGGTCGAAGGTCAATCTACACTTGTTCGAGGTTCTTGTTCTTAGATGAGGTGAAGAAAGATATTAACAACAATTTACGAGGATATAGAAAATTTATAGCTTCTTCAAATATTCGTTTTATCTTATTTTATATGCAAACAAAATAAAATTCAGATTCCAAGTTTTGAAAAATCAACAAATTAACTTTGTTGATTTACCTTTCACTTTTTAAATTTTTACCTTTTTCTGCTGCAAAATTTTTTCTTACAAAATTTAGTGGTTTGCAAAATAAAATAAAGTTTGGGATACGAAGTGAGCCATGTGGAGTCATTTGTGGAGGCGCTGCTTTTGCTTATATCTGGGTCATTAGGTCACACGAGCAAGTTTCCCGTTTGGCCTCGGGTTGTTTGTAAAAGTATTTAATGAATATGTATCTTTACGTGTATGAACATTGAGTTCGCTTATATGTTGTAGTTTACGTTTCATGACATTGGTTTCGGCATGATCGCATTCTTTTTCTTCCCTGCACTAAATAAATATATAATTAATTGTGAATTATATACGTGCCAAGAAAGTCACTTTAAAAATTATCGGTAAAATAATAAAATTGAAGAAATTTGAACCTAAATAGAATTTTACACGCGTGCATGCGCTAAAGCAGCGTGCGCCTTTGTCAATCATTTATGTTTATAATAATTTTTAAAATTATTATGTTAAAAATATCTTAATGTTCAAGAATTTTATTTTAGTCTTCAAAATTATCCTGTCATAAAAACTGCTTCTATAAACTGAAAGTTTAAAAGTGAGTGTTTAATTTTAAAAAAATAACAAAAATTCAAAAATATTTCAAACAATTTCAAAATATTTCAAAATGTTTCAGATTATTCAGAAGATTTCAAGTAATTCCAAAAGATTTTTAAAAAATTTTTAAATATTTCAAGAGATGTAACAGATTTTAAAGAATTAAACAATTTTTTAAAAAATGCAAGAAGCTTTCATTAATTCCAAGGGATTTTAATACTTTTTGCGAAATTTCAACAGATTTTAAAAGATTTTAAGTAGAAATTTTTAACATGGAAATCTTTCGTAAATATTGTAGGGCATCAAAACCTAGGCAAATTCTGTTTTTTCGTCGGAAAAACATTTCTAATGCGGGTGAAAACAATCCTTAAAGTGAAATAAAATATAAGTAAATGATTGGTTTTAATTAAAATTGAAGAAACTCATATCGCTTAGTTTTTGATGTCTTAAAATATAAGCCAGTATATAAATATGAAGAAAATTGGAGGCGAACACCTCTAAAAGATTCTCAATTCTCATCCAATCACCGAAGTTAAGTAACGCTTGACTGGGTTACATTCGGATGGGGGGTCTCTAGTTAATTGTCTCTATAAACTACTGATTACTGATGTACGCTACATTTCCACTGGTTAAACCATTAGTAACATCCTATTCTAAATAAGTTAATTTAATTGAAATAAATTAATTTAAATTAATTTAACTGACAGCTAAAAATATGAATATTTTTGCTTCCTCGTAGAGGAAGCTTTTTTAATTTTTTTTTTTTTTTTAATCTATCTTTTAGTACAGGCGGATTTGGATTCTCCATCTTCTTAAAAATAATATAAAAAGAATTAAATATAGAAAGGTTGATGCTTCCTTAAATTATAATATTGCGAACGTTTCGTGTAAAGTGCATGTGATTTTCTAACAGACCCTCATCCCTTAAAATTTCACGAAAACTTTCCAGATTCCTTAAAATTCGTTAAAACTTCTTAAAGTTCCTAGAAACCTCTTGAAACCCCTTAAAAATTTACAAAAACCTTGAAAATCATTAATTTCTTAAAATCAATGTTAAAATTCGTGAAAATCTCTCAAAATTTCTAGAAACCCCTTGAAGTTTTTTAACATTTAAAATCTCTTAGAATCATTAGAAATTTCATCAAATACCATGAAGTTCCTTAAAAGGCTAAATTTGAATAAGCGAATTCCGCTGGTTTAGATTAAGAAAGTGATTGGTTTTGAATGACTTGAAGTTAATTGTAAGAACTAAAACAACAAATAATCGTGCGCTTAGCGAGCAAGAATTGGTTGGTTTGCTAGTCCTATTCTATTCTAATAAAAAGAACATGAATTTCGGCTAACTTCACGGATTCACCTTAAAGCTAACTTCATATTTAGTGCATACGCAGTAACTGTCTCTTTTTATTTATGCGTTTCGCTGCGGTAAGAAAGAGACAGTTTCTGCGTTTACGCCGTACGATAATCAAAAACGCATCCATGTAGATGCAGTGTTCAGTGTCAAAGACGAAACACACGCGCTCAAACACGCGTTTAGTGATTAGTCTAGTATTTATGTAATGACTCATGCTTATTTAAAAACATGTTATCTATTAGGTTAAAAATTATGTCACGATCAGCACTTATTCGCGCGTGGTCGCCATATACCGAAATAAAATCAGAAAAAAAAATGTTTACAAGGCTACACGTGGAGATAAGAAACATCAACTAAATATTAGTTCCGCCTAAATAATTCAATTAAATAGTTATTTTCTTCGAAATTTCAATTTATAATTCTAATAAAACTGTTTCTACAAGAAAATTTGAATTTCGAATAAACTGACTGTAAAAGTATCTCGCATTGTTCTGGAATTACCTTAAAACCTATGAATCATTCAATGGAAAAAAAGTTATTGACTGACATAATACCATGTAAATTTAAAATTAATTAAATCGACAATTCGATTAGCTTAGCGGCGTGCTTTTTATTGGAAGCTGATGATTTCAATTGCAAATATTCGATTCGCGTTATTTTCTGTATTAAATTGCATAGAAAATGCAATGAGTCAGTCGACAATCGCGCGGAATTATTTTTCTATAGAATTTATAACAGATATAAGTTTCTGTTACACAATAATGAGTTCAAAGTTGCTCAAAGTGAGATAAGTGGATATAGAAATTTATCAGTCAATTATTACCTATATCGAAATCAATATTACAATCTTCTGATAGAGATACATTTTTAGATACATTTTATTCTATTTTGGTTGAAAAATTAATACAGTCTGTTCCACTCTAGCAAAGGTAGGCAAAAGTATATCAGAACTACACATCACTAGAAATAAATCATTGTTATACATAGTTTGAAAGAGGAGAATTTACTTTATTCAGGATGCCGCACTTCCTGATATATTAAGAGATTATATAATTTATTAGGAATTAGAAGCATAAAATAAAATATTTAAATAATGTCACGATCTAGAAACAGCCTTTAAAGTATGTGAAACTATGTCACTGGCTTTAAAATATACATATATTGGTTGTGAAGCGCGATCGGCTGTAAAACAAGACAGTGCAACTTTCACACCTTGTTTTACTTTAAATACGATATCTTCATCAAAAATAGTGAAAATAATTTTGTCAATAGCTCATTCGAAAAACAGAATTTTCCAGAGAAAGCAACTTATATCACGAAAATTAACTGGGAACAACAAAAAACGGCTTATTTCACAATTTAATTGTCATCAAAAATTGAATGAAAAATTAATGAATGCCTGCGAATTAATGTGAGAAAATATTCTTCAATGACGGTTCAGGTTAGAGAGCAATATTTCCTGTGCAACGAAAGATAATTTTTGTTAAATGAGCTAAGTAAAAGTACTATTATTTAAAACAAAATATAAATGTTTTTTTATAGAGCTAAACAAATGTTTGATTTGACTTATTTTTGCGTAAAATGGTGAATTCAATATCTGACCTTAATATGTGCAACAATATAGAATACTTTTTTTTCGTACAACACACTGGGAATATTTTATGTGACATTAGCCTAATCTATATAACAAAATTTTTATTATTTTCCGTATTCACGTTTATAAGTTTTATGGTTACAGTATTTATATATCATCCAATAGTGCGTCCTACAATAAAATTGCAATTGCTATGTACCAGCTATTTTTATGTGTTCTTTGACGATATAATATCGTCAAAATAGTTAAAGTTGTCAAAAATATTCACTTTGACTGATGTAAGGATATTCCTATATTCCCTCGTTTTCTTCTGTGTAATATTTTTGAAACCAGGTGTTCTTTTCTTCTGCAAGTAAGCTATTTTAAAGCTTCTTTTATGTACATTCAGTCCATGATCAGAATTTTTTAAATAATTTTGAACTGAGTAACAGTAAGTTGAATAAAATTTATATTTTTTTATGTTTAAAATTTACTAAACCAGATTTTTTTCATGACAATAGGTACTGTGATAACTGATTTCTTGCTTTCGAAGTACACCAAATTTCTATCTTGTGTGTGTGAAAAATTCGCGTGAAGTCGCGCTTATTATGCACTATTATCGTAACTACAGTGACTGTGAGTATGTATCATAATGTACGAAGAATGCATATGCGAGTTTTCATGTTTACGGAAACGTTTGTCTAGCTTTAATAATTTAACAAAAAACTAGATATATTTATAGCCTCAATGCTGTATATGTATATTACTTATTAATCTTACATTTACACTTATGATGACATGCGTGATGTAGTTACAAATCCCACGTCATCGGGCTCTATTTCTAAATCTTTTTTCAATAATATCTCAAAAATTAAGATTTTTTTTTGTGACACAGAATGAGGGGATGAGACTTCAAAAAATTTTTTAAATAATTTTTTGGATATCACCCTATTCTGGACTTAGCTTTTTTTTATCTTTCCTTTGGTAAAATGGTTAAGGACATCCATGTGTCTTTCTTACTCGATATAATTTTGGAATTAGGTTACGAAGGCAGGTAACTTTTTTGTGTCTGCTTCAATTAAAAATAAATATTCTGAAGGAGGCTATCGAATGGTTCTTCCACTTTATGGCCTAGAGCCAAAACGGAAGTTGCAAACGCGTATTCGAAGGACTTCTTCTGACCTTTATTGTTTTTATCACTCTTTAGAAAAGACCTCCGAGTGGAATCCTCTCTTTTTTGATTGAATTACTTTAATTCGTTCTCTTTGGAACTCTTAAATCGGTTAGTTTTTTTAAAACCAATTGAAAATATAGTAATAAAGACTTCGTAAATCGCTTCTAAACACTTGAATTTCCTTAAAATATCTTGAAATCCTTTAAAATCAATAAAAATGTCTTGAATTCTTTAGAATTGACGTTAAATTTAATTGAATCCGCTAATTTAATTTATTTAAAGTTCTCTTGATTTCTTAAGAATTCAGTTAGATTCTTTTGAATTCTTTGAATTCCTGTTGAATTCTTAATTTAAATTTTATTAAATTAAATTTATTATTAAATTTTATTTTATTAATTTAAATTTTATTAACTTGAGAATTGATGGTTAAAGGACATTAAAATATGCTGGAATATATAAAATGTATAGTTACATATATCTAGCAATTTTGTGTGTTATCTCTTGAGAGTGATTAATGCAGTTATTAATCTTCTGAACTATATTTGAATAAAAAAACTAATGTTCTTTAAACAAGCGGAATCGACTAGAATATATTATTTTACGTGAATTAATAGCTAGCTTAAGCTGAAGTTTAGTGTTATTATAATTGAAATAGAAAGATTTTGATGTTCAGGCAAAGAGAGTTAGTCATGGATCGTTTCGTTAATACAATGGAACTAGGTGATGAGATTAGTATTATTGATGTCCAATCGCAATTGAATTCTTGTCGGAGGCAGCCTGTAAACTAATGGCATGCAACGGTAACGGACGTAGTTATTAGGTAAGAAGATGAGCAATCGACTTCCCCCGCCGACGCTACACTATCGATGTTGGTAGAGCAACCGACAATGATGAGGCAACAACCTAACGGAACATACAAGACATTAAGCAAGCTCTTATCTCGTTCTCGAGTAATAGGAACAAGTAGTCGGCTCATGCACACCTGCTGACATCTTATTAGATTATGTTCACTGTGAAATATATATTTCAATCAGATCTCTTTGCAAAGAGCAAAACTGCAGTCACCTATTCACATTTTTTCACGCCGCAGTTTAGAAAAATTGATACATTACTGATGTGTCCGTGTAAAAATAAGATAGAAAGCTATCACTTTCAAACTCTGGTCCACATATATATGTATCTTATTTTCCAAAAAGAAATATTTCTTGCTGGGTAATGCAGATTTTATGGTATATTTGACTCTAATTTATGATTTCGGTTGGTTGCTGTATTGGATGTATAAGTGCGTGGGTGCAGTTTGTGGGTATTTTAGTAATTTCTTGGGCCGGCTTATCATTATTACGTTGCCCCGGATACGGTCGACAGCGTGCCACATTTTGCACCGCGGCGAGCCGTGCAATCTAGAGCAAAGGTGAGACCCCTTTCAGAGAGCATGGCTCAACGGCAACACCAACACCGACACCATTGCGATGGATCTCATCGAAATTGTATCTGCCATGCCGCCCGGCCCGGCAGGTTACCGTTAAGCTACGCACTGATAGCTCCTCAAAGCTGTTTACTTAAGTGTTTTAATGGCCCGGTACGACAAAAAACTAGATCACCCGGCATTACACTGCAGTGCATTATGACCCGCCCGACGCAACGGTACGTCCAGCGAATTGCATTATTCAGACCCTACCTGCAATTTCGGCACGCCGAATTTCATGCTAATTATAGTTTCAAATGAGTGACTTGAATAATTTCAGTTATCATGGTATGAGGTATGTATTGTTATTAAAAAAGATGAAAAGCTGATGAAAACCTTGATTTTCAATCCAAGTCAATAAAATATAACTCAAAAAATTCTAAAGAAATCAAAAGAACTTTAAACAAATCAAATCGGATTCAATTAAATTCAAGGTGGTATATAGATGGCCCCTTATCGATATTGTTATTTACTTTGGGAAATGATATCGGTAAAAAGTTATACCATTTTCGAAAAAGCAACGGTAACGCGTTACAGAATTTTGTGTGTGTGTTACCTTAAAATTCAAAACTTTCATTTTACACAAAAAAGTATTAAAGGTTAACAATTTTTCACTCTAAAATCATTTTTTTATTTCAAAAATAAGTAACCACTATACGAAGTAAGAAGTATCTAATTCTAACATTTGTTAAGTAAAATGAAGAGATCGACTTTTGAGGCTAGAACTTGAGTTTTTTTTAAATAACAATAATATACATTATAAAGTGATCGTTTAAATAAAATACCTACCTTTCATTTAATTTTAACTGCTTTTAATATATAATATAATTTAAAAAGACACCTGACTTATACTTTATTTACACTTTTTTCATCTCTATAAAAATATTTAAAGTTTATAACACACAAATCATCGTTTATTTATTCCGCATATTCAAATTTCTGGAAGTCAAGGTCGAATATTAATTTAGCACCCGGAAGTGACCCGGAGAGAGAAATAATAACGGCAAAGAAATGAAAAAAAAGTTCATCTGTTAAAACGGTTACCTAACCCATAATGACCGTCCCAATGATCAATGACCAATGAATGAAGAGAACGTCTGTCGGGATTCATGGTCCGTGAATCTGAAATGCCAAAATATCGTGCGCGTCTGATCTTCAAGTACAAGGAATGCCGTTATCCCGAAGAAGGACCGTTTCATGGATAAACGAAGGTCACACCCGGAACGATCTCGAGGTCACGTCGCGATAAGCTACGTTTGCGCAAATACATACCAAATTCCAAACACTTTTCATCCGTATGTGTAAAAAAAGAAATAAGTACCCTATAATACAATCTTCACTTAATTATAACGAAAATTCAGTATATATTATGTACTGGGCAGAAAGTGTAATACATATATATGTATAATGTATTATATGTATATGTATTACACTCTCATATAAATATACAAAATATTGGATGAAACCCTTAACAATTCTACAAAATCTTTTAAAAATTAGAAAATTCTCTTCTAAATTATTAGAAATCTCATAAAAATCCAAATTTGGAACATACTTTCTACACAATCATAATTTGCGAGGTAACACGCTCGAGTTTATTTATTTTTTATAATTATTATTAATTTTTCAATAACAAATTAACCGATTTTTTGAGCGAAAATCGTGGTTTTGATTTCAAAGTGCTTCCGAAAATGTAAAAATCGATAAAAAAAAAATTCTCAAGAAGTGTTTATCTACTCCCTTTCTTGATCTTCTGATAACTCTTGATCATATAATATGATCGCATAATGAAACTACATATACATATGTATACACGCAAGAGTCGTTTCGCACTCATTATAAAATTAGCAACGATTTAATCTGATTCATCCTATCGCGTTGTTTCTATAAGAGGAGCGCGCGTATACAAAAGTATTTAACGCTGGCATAATACGATAATATGTTCACTAACGGTATTGCAAAACATTTGATCGCGCGATTAAAGAGCTGGCCAGCATTCGGTTATGGAAATTGATAGAATGCTTCATTGTACAATGTACATCATATGATGAGAGCTAGCGTAACCCACTAACGGAATTAGAATGTTTACCTCTGCCGCGCCGCGCCACCATTTGTCAAAAGTACCGTACATTAACCCAACGAATTCTAGGGCCATGAAGACAGGACAAAGAATCTAAGATAAAACTGGCTAGAAATGAATCGAGAATCGGAAATGAATCAGAACAGTGATCAGTAACGGTAGGTGTATTATCCGTTAACGTTCATGCATTTGTAACGTAATCCTGAGATAAGCCGATGAGGGAATATTATCTTCGGATTGGTTTTTGCATACTTTAGATGCGTTTTTTCAAATACAAGAGAGATTCTGAATAGGAACAAAATGAGATTAAATGTCAACAACATATTTACAGAAACACAGTCATCAGCACAGACGTTACCTATTCACCTTTTTTAAACATTTTTTGAAGGGAATTTGTCACCTTTCACCTTTTTTCAGTTGATATAAAATAAAGTTGAACAGAGTGACTAATGTGCGGGAATTTAAGGAAATCCGGGAATTGAAAAAAATCTGAAAAAAAAAGGAAAAAATTGTCCTTGATTTTATTTTTGATGCGGGAAATGACCCAGTGGGCACAAAATTTGGCGACGTCTTTACGATATCGTTACGAGATTTTCCGAATTATCAATCTAAATCTTAAAATCATTTTAATTCTTAGAAATCCTATAAAATTTCTTAAAAACCTTTAGCTCTTCTAAAATCTTTCTTAAAATCAAATAAAGTCTCTTAAAATATTTTGATATATCCTCTAAAATCACTTGAAATTTCTTAAAATTTCGATCCATGCTTGATGCATTTCTATTAGTATGTATAATATATAACATGTATAAATTACTCTTTTCTAACATTACCTAATTAAATTTGTGTAATTGGATTTAAAAAAAAATTCTCGTTTTCTAAATTGAATTCCAGATCATTTTCTCCTTCTCCCACTTTCCATGACAAATATCGGCCCCTTGAAAACATTAAAAAATTGAAATAATACCCCACATGTAGAAAGCGTTGCATTAGTCGAACAAAGAAGATGACGGGGCCATAAGAGTTTTTCGGACTCGAATTCGCTGTGGGCGTTCTTGGGCTTAATTTTTGTACGATTTTTGTCTGGGCCATGAGACTGATGTTAGAGAATAAGCGTCGAGTAAAGCTAGTGTGATTTATCCATCCGTCTGTCCTCTTGTCTTTTGGTCCATCTGTCGGTGTGTGCAAATGTCTGCCGCTGCGCTTGCAATTCTTGTAAAGCGCACGCGTCTTCCCCTTTTGTCGCCATCGTCGCATAAGACAAGTCGAAGCTTTATTTTCATCCTGCGTTAATGACGTTGGTAAAACGGATTCACTACATTATTTTTAACTTCTGCGACACTCATATTTCCTTTATGCAGTTGTCATACAACCCATAAGCACATAAACCCAAAAGAAAGTGGGCTAGACTGGATAATCCGCAGTTCATAAAACTCACTAAAGTCATACAATCTCAAAAAGTATTTCATCCATTCTATATTTGTCTCATGAAATTCACAAAAGAGGGTCTTTTTGTCTCAATGTTTGTCATTTGTCATAACTGCATTATTCAATTTTCACAAGAGGCAGATATATATTTTAATCTAATTTTTGTAATCCTTTTAAAAACACACATAAGGTAAATGCTGTCTCAATTTGCGTCCTAACCGAACGAATTAATATTATGCGAAGCGCATGAATATTCCCCAAATTTCAATTGACATAAATTTCATTTCACCGAAAATGAAGTTTTCGAAATTTAAAATCCTTTAAAGTCATTTTAAATACTTCGGAATTCCTTAAAATCAAATAAAAGCCCTTAAAAATCCTTGAAATTCTTTAAGATCCTTATTCGATTTTCACAAGATGCAGAGATACTATTTTTCTATAAAAGCTGCACTCACGTGAATTTCTCGAGACCTCATATAATATATGTCCCACATGTGTTTCACCTCTCAATGCCCCGTTAGCAAACATCCCTCTTTCATTTTTTTTTCGTTCATATACATAATGCTCCGCCTTTATATTAGTGCTGACAGTTATGGATATGCTTGTCGGCGTCAATCCTGCTCGCAGGCCAACGAGGCTTTAGATTATTGTAATTAGATTTAAACAAGTCTTTTGAAAATGCAAGTCTGGATGTACTGAAAAGTCTAATTTGGTTTCAAAAAAATACAATAATGCACCCGGCAGGTTGAACTGTGTCAACTCAAAAAAAATTTAGCGCAAGTGTGAAATTACTCACTGGTCCTTGAACCGATCTAAAGGATTCGTATAGCAATTCATCTTACTTTCCTTCCACAGAAATTTTCGCATTACTATTAATGTATTTTTAAATCTAACCTTTAAAAACCATGTCAAAGGATTTATATTTATCCGTCCAAGAAATAAGTATTACATATATAATAAAACTTTCAAGGATCTTTTATACATATAGCTTTTACATAAACGTAATTGTACAGTGCCCTGGCGCATTAATGCCTTCCTTTGTAAACATGTCAACCCAACCCTGGTTTCCATTAGAATCTTATAGAATCCAGGGTTGAGTTGAAATGTTTACAAAGGAAGGCATTAATGCAGAGCACTGTACATAGTGTACATATATAGAGTAGAGTGGGGGCAAAAAGACCACTTACATAAAACTGTAAGTTATCTGTGTGTTAACTAGGAAACGGTCATCGTTGACATTACAGGTATTTCGGACGCAAATTGCGAAGGTTAACTAACGGTTCAAAAATGAACGTTAGCTTTGTCTTTATGAAGTATGAATATTGTTACAAGTGTCCACTATATGTTCTGCAGATAAGAGGGTATATATAAAAAAGGATAAAAGCTGAGGATGTACGAAGGACACTGACCAAGACCTGCTTGTTCATCACTCATGCAATGTTAATCATAGAAAGATTTTGCAATTGCGAATTAATTGATCTACAGGCAATAGCTTAGCATTGCGTAAAGTGTTAGATCACCGTTTATCTCATATAATAGTGTTTTCAACGACCCTGTGTTGTAGTGGCTGGATCCGCTGAATGAAAGAATAAAGCCATCAACGTCGATGTTCTTGATCCAAATCTAATGTTTTTCTCAGGATGATGCAAGAATTGTAAATGGTTGCGTGTCTATCATTACTGATTACTCATTATTCATTTATTTGTTGATTAATTTACTTATTTATAAAAGATCATATGGTAGATTGATTTGAAACACTGATAGATATGTGAAATTCCTGTTTCCATGAGCCATCACAGTATACCAAAGGCCAATCCAATCTATGTCAATTCTTTCGAAAGTTATCGTGTTAACAAACTAAAAAATCTACAGACAGACATACAGACAGACAGAAACATTCTTAAAAACATGTTTTTTGGATTCAGGGGGTTATTTGATAAAAACGGGGGGGGGGAGGTCAAATTTTACACAAATCTATTACATTCTCTCTGAGATGAGAATGTAAAAATTCGTGGAATATCGTTAAAATTTCGGGCGTCATAGTGGGACACCCCCTTAAAAAATGAATGTGATAATAGCTTTATTTGAGAAAATCGTTATTAGTACGTTGAGTTCAATTGTTCGTTTCAAAATCCGGACGCAGTTTTACACTATCAAAAGGCAAGGGGCAACGAGCTGTGGTGTAATGCAGATCTTGTATCTCGCCATTCCGCAGAGTGAAAGCTAACAACCTTGATTTAATAATAAAGGTTGCATTGCAGTCCCTATAACTGAGTGGAATAGGCGCTGCAGTAAAAATAGCTATGCACAAACATATATACAATATACCCTTCTGGTCTCGTTCGTTTTTTGTTGTCAATTTTTTTGTCAATTCTTTAAATATTAAATCAGCATATAACATAAAGAAAATAATTTTTTATTAATAAATTTATAAAATTGTACTCCCTAGTCCTCTCTAAATTTCCGTATTAATAAGTAAATATCTTGCTTAGAGTGAGAATACAATTTGGAAGTTGAAATATAAAGAGTAGAATAATAAACGAATCCGCAATTGTTGCGAATCTCGGATGGTTTACATAATAATTTATTGTGCAAACACATGAAGATGATAGAGTCTTGCCTCTCGACCTAGTTTCTAGAATCCAAGTTACCTAACGCTGCAAGATTGTTTGTTTTTTTTGCACTAAGGCCTATCAATCGATGACATACTTTTTTCAAACTTTCAGCCAAAATAATAAAATAAATCTCGTTCGAAGGGCACCAAGATAGAGTCTATGAAATTTACGACGACTCTAGTTGACTAGCGATTGCTCTTTATCGGAATAATGATGTACTTCTAAGTAAATAGTAGCTAAATGAAGCAGACACACCACCGAAAGTCAAGTACATACATTCTTTATATTACTCGCACTGTCCTTCCTGATAATTAAATCCGTAATCGTAAACATTAGTGTCATATTCCCTCGACATTTTCTCGGCGATTAATTCACATCAGAGACTTACCTCGACTACTAACACGCATTTCTTACGTGATCTGATATGAGTTTCATCCTCCTCATAATTACATACATGCAATTTTATATTAAACTTATAGAAAAAACTCAATTAGATTTCAATCAAAAGTGGCTTTAAAGAATTTTAATAAATTTTATAGAAAATTTTCAAGATATATCAGGAGACTTTAAGTGAATTTTAAAGAATTTCAAGATATTTTAAGGGTTTTATTTTTATTTGACAAGATTTCAAGACACTTTAAAAGATTTCATGAGATTTGCAGTACTATTGCTTCCTCATAGAGGAAGCTTTGTAGTAGTGACAAAATCCAGTTTCCATGGAAAAAAAGGTTTTCTTGAACATTAATACAAGGCTATAAAAGTTATGCAATTAACGATGTTTAATATTGACCCAGTATCTTCGGTTTGCCAATTATTAGAAGTTTTGCACATTGCTTTCGTCTACTCTTGAAAATGTTTTTCAAATAGAATATCAATCCCACCGGATTCTTTGAACAATATTTCCTCCTCACGAGGCTACGTAATGAGAAAGAAGGAATAATACGAAGAGAGAGGCGGAGAGCAGGAGAGTGACAAAGAGACAAAGAATTGTTTTATAATGTTCACGTTTTTCTGCGCTCACGTGCCGTAATAAGACCAGCACACGTATAATGTTTAATTCCTTCTAATATGTATAAAGATTCAAAGCAGAATTACGTTTTTTTGAAAAAGTCTTACTAAGTAAATACTCGATACCCAAAAATAATTGACGTATTTTTTAAAGCTAATATCACACAGAAAGTTTATCAGTAAATATCCGAAAAATGATTTAATTCGAATCCTGAGTAGAAATTCCACTAGAACCCAAATCGGGTTCTAATTATTTTGCCTCATTTTTATAAATACCCTAGTATTTATTATTTATTAATATATGTTCTATAAATTGTATGCGTAAAATACTTCGAAAATTCATTTTTCTTTTTTTTGCAAAAAAGGGAGTGTTTTTTGACATTTCTGGAGAAGGTTTTTCAACTTTTTTTATATTCTTAAAATTTTATTACCTGTAATAAAAGAAAATCTGAATTTCCTATGGTTGGGCGTGCATGGTTTCACCCCTGTGAGTTTCAATAATAAGTTACACAAAAAATTTGAGAAAAATACGCAGTTCTTTTTTAATCAAACGGTAGATTGTTTTAGGGGGATCGATGTCCCCTCAAATAAAAGGAACTTCAATTTTTGGAATCATCCTACTGAAATTGTAATAAAAACATTAATGAAACCATTTATTCGAATGAGCCAAAGTTTTGAAAGTTTTCTTTAATTTCTAAATGAAATTACGTGGAAAAAAATAATGCAATTCACACGCTTTGCAATTTACGCAATAGTCTGTTGCAACTTTGAGTATCAAATGTCGAAGCATCATTGTTTAAATCGTTACTCGTTATAAATGCTACTGCATACAATAGGCTTCTTATTTCTATGCTAAGAAAGCTTTAGCAATACGAACTTTAAGTTTTACAAAATTATTATAATTCGCATTTCTTATTCTGGAAAGGATCGAATGATTTCCTATATTAAAATTAAAATATCATTGAGAAACTTCTTACCGCATCTCTGAAAATTTATTGAAACGTTTTATAATTCCAAACATTACCACAAATTTCTTTTTAATCTCTAGAAATTGTTAGTCATCATCTCCCAGAATCCTTTGAAACATCCGAAAATTATTCAAACTTTTTAAATTACATAAATCCGTCTCAAATCCTTGAAATATTTTGCAATTCTTGTAATTATTTTGAGAGTACCCTATAAAAGATTATAAAATATCTTGAAATTCCATATGAAATCTATTGATTTTTTCTCGTAATTCCGTAAAATTCATGTTCATGTTGTACAGACTACAAAACAATATTTTGTTGCAAAAATATTTTTTTCAGTGCGTATTTTTTAGAGTTTTAGTCACATGCCGCAATTTGCTGGTGTTTGTAGACAGTCAGGCAATTTATGTTTTTTATAGTTGAATCGTTTACTATGGTTATATTAGCAGTTAGGGATAAGTTAGCTAGGAATAAGTGCCGAACCCAACTAGGCTTACCTCGAGCCCCGAGGGTGACGGCAAATGTCAAGATAGATCATTGATATCTGCATCGTGTGCAAATCTAATACCAATGCCACGATGCACACAATGTTAAAAACTATCTTGAAAACTCCCAGTACACATATCGTATGCAACTTTATTTCAGAAATGTATAATAAGGTATACGACGACGCTATCTTTGAAATCTTGCGAAATCTCTTCATATCCCTTTAAATTCCAGATATCACTTCTGATATCCAATTTTTTGAAAATCGTTCAAATCTAATTTTTTTTCAAATCCTTTTAAGTTCTTTTAAATCTCGTGATATCGCGGTTTACATTTTTCAATGAAAATAGATACTGTTGATAGCTGCAAATAGAAAATGTCACCTTTAAAATAATCTTTATTTGCGAAGTTGCAGCATCCAACATAGTGGTTTATTACGGAATAATATCAAAGAATAAAGGTTTTTATTTTCTAAGCAGTTATATCGGGTAGAATCTATTAAGCAATTTTAAGTATCGGTTATGAAGTATACATTTCGTAACGAATTTTTTATACCTCTTATAAGATTAACTCGTGAACGTGTTCGCTTTAGCCACGTGCCAAACACACGTGACCGTGCAATGTTCTGACCACTTGAATATTTCTTTACACATTATGTAGTCTTTTTCCATTCATAAAGTCAGATGGATATATCATTTTCAAATCAAACTGAGTTTTAAATGCAATTATTGTTGGATGTATGTCGTTTGATCAAAACACGTTATCTGAAACGTGTATGTTACTCCTGATAAATCAGTAACCTAGCTGAAAGCCACTATTGGAAAATCACTTATTATAAGAAATAAAAAAAAAGAAAGAAAGAAATTTTTCAAGAAATTCTTCGAATACTTCTTGATGTCGAATTGTTTTGAATTTTTTTTTCAATTAAACTTAAAGTCTTTGTAAATTATATATTAATTTAATATTTTATATTTTAATATTGATGAGGTCAACTTGTCACTTTTAGCACGTAAACTATATAAGTCTCATTGAAGTCACATGTATATTATTACCTAACTCTTGTCTGCAACTCCAAGTCTTAGATCGTACCGAGAATATAATCTTGGATTAAAATGGCAACATTTCACCTTTTTGCATAACTAAAAGTCATCTTAAGTGATAACTACATATCTGAGTGAGTTAAGAAGGCACTTCTCTGTTTCGCAAACAACATATCGGTTTCTAGTGGCACAAATTCTTATCTGTTCATGTACAAAGTTGACGATTGTCTGGCAACCTTCCTTCAATCATAAAAGATTTCCTTTTAAAAAATTTTCTTTCACCTTGTTAACATGGCAAAAAAACAGTTTAAACTCCAGAACTAAATATATAAAAAATTGTTTTATCCAAAAAAAACTTATTATAAGTACTAATTTTTTTTTCTTCACTCCATTTTGGATCATCAATTCCGTTATATGCTTTAAATTCATTCAATACTCATATTTGAACTAAGACTTTTTTCTTGAAGTATAAGTGCCTGCTTTTACTCCCAAAACTGCAATGTTTGAGTTTGTATATGAAGAATATTTTGCTTAAATAATCTCATTTTATCACAGAGAAGCAATGGCATTAAATTATATATCATCTTTTTGTTGAGAAAAAGGTGAGTTTACTGACCTGGCCAACGATAGGAGGATTTATAGAAGTCGTTTACTTTGACGTGCTGAAATGCGTCGCACAATGGGTCGCAATCAACGTAATGAACGATAACAGGCTACTTAGCTAATTTAGCGGAGCGCGAGAAACATCCAAAGAGTTAATAAAGTTAATACACGGCGGCCAATTAATCAACCTCATTTTCATGTTTGCATTGTAAGAAAGAACCCTCCTTTTATAAGAATCTTTTTTCGAAGAATCATACGTTAGATGATTTCAATCATTACAGTACCAATTGTCATTAAAAGATAGGTGAAAAAGACGAATTAATTAAAAAATTTGGCTAAGACCAAAAAAAACCTTGACCTTCAATCCAAGTCAATAAAATTTAACATTCTTCTAAACTTGAATGAGGTATTTTACTTTGTGACGTAATAATAAAAAAGGGCCATATAATGGTGCATAAACAAATGTGATAAATGTATAATTAAACATTAAAACTGCAAAACAATGTCAAAAATGTCATCACATACGCGGGAAATCCTTCTAAATAATCTTTTTTTGACAATGTTTTGCATTTTAATTGCTTAATTATTATACATTTATCACTGCTCTCAAACGGGGCAGCCTGCGCGCGCATTGTTTTGACTTACCGCTGGAGAAATTCTCTCATTCTCCAATGGGAGAATTTCTCCAATGTATATACTGTATATATGATTCCTCTTTCTCATTCTGTTCTCCAAGAGGGAGCAATCTATCGGTATCAGTTTCTATATTGGTACACGCTGAAGGTTGGATAGTCGTGTGTGTGTGTGTGTGTGTGTGTGTGTGTGTGTGTGTGTGTGTGTGTGTGTGTGTGTGTGTGTGTGTGTGTGTGTGTGTGTGTGTGTGTGTGTGTGTGTGTGTGTGTGTGTGTGTGTGTGTGTGTGACGTAATCTCCAATGTGTGCAGACACCCGGATACACTAAGACTGTTGAAAGTTGCATGCAATTGTGGCAGGAGGGAAAAATCGCGTAGGTATCGATATCCATTTATATTTATACCAAAAGCTTTTTGAAAGTGTTGGTGTATGTGGCCATGCAATGACTATGCTCTTATAATGCTAGTGAGGACCACTGCAGAGGTGTATTCTCTTGCATCATGCGCGACCTTGTCGGTTCTTGCGGCCGTCGAACTCTGTTCAAAAAATATGTGAGGAGCTTTAGCCGGTTTGGAATATTATATGCCTCACTGACTGAATTTTGCAAAGATATCATCCTTTTCATTGCACTTGCGCAATCTGACTATAACATATCTAATTACTTGATTAGGACAATTTACGCAATTTGTTACGACTTTCACTTTTTGACAAATAAAAATTTTTGGCTCAATGGAAGATTTTTTAAGCGAAAGCATATTTTTATATTTCTCAGGATTCATGTTCGAGTTAGATTTTAAGCAATTTTTAAGAAATTAAAAAAAAGTTCAAAATAATTTAAATATTTTGAAGTTTTTCAAGCAGGGATCACTGACTGTGGATGTTCATGGAAAGCCTTGTGAACTATAATATGTTTTTGCTCATATAAAACAATTCATATGTTCTTATAGTGAAAAAATGCTTATTTGAAGCAAGAATTATAGAAATGTTTAGGATTGAAAAAACCTTGGGGTCCAAATGACCCCGAGTGGCATTTAGAGGTTAAAAAATTATTATAAGCATAAAGTATTGACGAAAGGCACGCGCTGCAGCGCTCGCATGATATTCTAGTATCTATGTTATAAAAATGGAAGGTTAAAAGATTATATGTATGTGATTTAAAACAGTATTTAAACAGGAAGTGAAGATCAACGGCAAATTGTTTTGAATGCTATTTCGCCTGACTTTAATTTACTGAAGCGCAATTGGGCGGTATAATATACAATGCTGGTTATATTGAAACAGTTATTACACAATAATGTGTAATTATTACTAATAAATTTTTGTTGCACCAAATAAATCGTTTTATTATTTGAAATGTCGAATTTTTATTATGATACTTAATAATTTTTTTTTTTTTCTATAAATTTCTATAAATTTTTCAATAAATTTAGGTTAAATGTTTAATGTGTCCTATCAAATACATAAGAAAATGATGAAAAAATTGAGGAAAGATATAAAGAAGTGAACTAAACACGACTTGCCTAATATGATGCAATATTTTATCACCGCCTGCATAAATCTAATTAACTTTTCAATGTCAGCTCTTACAAAAACTGTCTTATCAATTTATTATTTATCAGTCGACTTTGAGCAAATATAATGAGTTCATTGAACGCCTCTTTCTTTTTTAATTTGCTGATAATTTTTTCAGTTTTACTTTTGCAATAAAAAATATATTACAATCGTGTTCATCCAGAGAAAAATGTTGATTTATTAAAATCTGTATTAAAATTTCAGGGGATTGATAACAATCATTAATCAGATTTCATTCTAGTCTTTAGAAATTTGATTAGAGATTAGAACTATAATACAAACTTTTTTAAATATAATTCGATTTAACGATTACTGCGCGCACTTTTGAAAGAAATAAATAGGCCACAAGTTAGTCTATTGGTAATCGAAATGACTATCCATTATGGAAATAATACTGCCGGACAAATATCCTTGATAATTTTATTTTCTGTATGGCATTTAGCGAAATGATCAGATGATATTTTGAAATACTGACGAAATACTTGGGCTCAGGTTGCACAATATTGAGACTTGTATGCACTTCGCAGCTATTGTTCGCTCCTTGGCAAATTCATAACCGTTCGATGACCTGGGCAATATAGACTCTTATAAAAAAAAAAAGTTAATCTTGTATACTCAAACTCTTGCATCAAAAAAGCTGTTTTAAACATCATGAAAATAGAAAAAAAATTGCACAATAATATTTCATTGAAAGCCTCTTAAAAAACATTTCTTTTCTTGGAAATTTCAATGTCATATTTCACGATGGCTTTTTTAATAATGTAAAAAGTGTATAATCGTGTTTGTCGAGTCTGATGACAGCTAAAAAATTCTCCCTTCTGTCACACGTGTTTACTAAAATGAAACCAACCAATTCGGCAAACGATCTGCTACTGCAAAAATTTTTGCAAATCAAGATCAAGGATACGACCTAATTCTTTTTAGAAAAATTTGCGTCAATGACAAATGATGGTCTTTTCAATTTTAGTAATAACTCATTTTAAAGAAGTTTTTTCATCTCAGTATCAGACTCATATCTGCAGTAATCAATGAATTTAAATTAAAAGTATAAATATAGCCGTCTTTTATAAAACATCAACAACGATTAAAACGAGCTGGTAAACAGGATAATGATACCTTCCTAGATATGGTGAACGGGTGCGAGAAGTGCAGTAAGCATAGTAATGGTGCACTTACGTAATTTAGCACTAAATAAGCGCGTTGTAATTTATTACTACACAGCTAATTGGTTACTATAATCTTATAAGCTGCATAACTCTCACTTTAAATTCAACTTTTTATTATTTGAAAACCTTCATCTTTGCTATTTACACTGAAATACATAAATTCTATTTATCTTAAGATCTTACACACATTTACATATTTTTAATCAAAAATATGTATTAAAACACGCCCTCTTTCTTTAACTATGTACCACGCCCCTATTTTATTTACCTACCACTCATATTCATTGATAACTAGTCCATTTTTGGCCGCTATTTTCAAACATATTTCCATTTACCACGCCTAGTTTTTCATATCATAAGCCACGCCTACTTTCTTTGCTCACGCCCATTAAATATGAATTAACTCAAACCCCTTCATTTCACTAATTATGACGCCCCTATTTTATTTACTCACAACTCATATTCATTAATAATTAGCCCACTTTTTTATCGTTACCCTTAACCATATTTCCTTTCATCACACCTAGTTTTTTTTGGCACGTTCGAAAACACGCCCACTTTATTTAACCACACCCTTTCGCTTGACTATAAGCACAAATAAACTAAAATTGATACGTCCAAAACTGAAATCTTGTTGTTTCTTTAAATCTTTTTATAACTTGAAATATTTTGATATTTTTATAAATTTTTATACAGCTCGTATAAAATTGTTTAAATCTTTTCTAAATTATTTGAATTATTTTGAAATCCCTTGAAATCTCGTGAAATACATATTTTTGAAATCTATTAAAATCTTTGAAAATCTCGCGAATTCTTTTTTAACAATTTATACAATTTCACATTAAAGTATTTACTCTAAAAATTGTTTCGAGAGACTTGGAACAATAATTGGAATAATTTAAGTAGATTAATTAAAAAAATTAACTACTCACAAAACTTTTCTGAATATGAGTATTTCGTCTTTTTTTTCTTTTTTTTTTTTAGCTATTCTTATCTGTTTAAAATTCACTTGTGCTATGCGATATATTTGTTATTGTCTACAGAGTGGGCTACGCTGGTGCGCAGTTCTGATGATGTAAGAAGCTAAATTCGCAGACCTGACCTAACATAATGATACCTACCAGAAAAATGCATATGTTTTCCTTATTTTTTTACGCATTCTTTGCCTCTATACTCAATTTTCGTAAACAGTTCGTAAAATTTTTATATTTAGTACAATCGTCTTTAATTTCGATCACGTATGACCTCTGATGGCATTTCGTAATGATTCTTACCTAAAATTTGTTTTCAATACCTGTAAATAATAATAATAATAATAATAATAATAATAATAATAATAATAATAATCTTGTGTTCATAGGCCACATTTTATTCAGCTATTCTTCCATAAGCAAAGGTGGATCTATATAGTTTGTTTTCGCGTTCTGAGAATCGTATCACAACTTGAATGCTGGACAAATAATTTTATACCGATTGAAGTAAATTCAACGACCTCTGATAAGATACCATTTTTTATTACGCGACTATGCAACACTCGATTTTTTAATTCTCAGAATTTAAAATGCAGTCGCAGTTTAATCAGTTGCTATCTTTTAAAAAAGTGTTCTGCTTAAGACGTCATCTTTAAAATAATTTCATCTTAAATTTTCCATCTTATTGAATATTCTTTAAAAAATTCATTTACGAATTTTATTAACAATTTACTACAGATTTTTGTATAAAAAATAAAGTTTTACCTTCAAACTAAAACCTTTCTTTAAAGTTAATATTTCAACAAAATTCTAAGTACTTCACTAGATTTTTGCATATAATTTCAAAATATTTTTCGTTTTTTGTTGAAGGTGTTTTGCTGTGGCTGATAGAGGTATAGATCACGAAAAAAGATTAGATTTAATTGTGACACTTTATGACTTGTATTAACATTTACACAAAATTAAATTATATTATGTAAAACAATTTTTATAAAAACAAACTCCTAAAATAACCCTTGATTTCGCAATAGATAATAAATATATTACCTCCTAATTTTATTTGAAAAATGTATAATACCTCCTAGAAATGTTGCTTTGCATGGTTTGGGCAATGTTTACTGAAATTGTGCTGGTAATATTTTGCTTTCATAAGTACTTCTGATGTATTTATGTCGACCTCGCAATCACCTCCAGCTGAGTTGATTATCTTTAACGCAGTGTTCTGAGTATGTTCTAATTTCGTAGACCTGACCTGATCCAACGACAAGGCGAATAATTTGTTTTTTTCCTCAATGTCTATGACGCATACTTTATCCAGCAGCGGACCCACTAAAATCATTTTTAAAAGCTTAGATAAAAATGACGCCACTTTTTTTTATAATTTTATATCAAATAAAGGTCAGGAATCATAATTTATTTATATAATTACTAAAGTATATACTCCTTTATTGCTATTCGCTTATTATCTTTATACTTAAAAATTGGTTCTGTCGCTAATTGAAAAATATTTTCTTAAACGTTTTTAGAATTTCGCGAAACTTTATTTTAAAATAACTGCCGCGATTTATGTATTTTTCACTCAATCGATGGTAGGACTTGACCTTTCGCACTTTTACGTCATTAACTCTTTTGCTTTTTGTCTCGCATTTTGCGCAGATAAAAATAATGAAGCTAACGTTAATTCAATTGAAATTAAAATATTCTTTATAAAGCTGAAGGTCATTGAATTTTATTTCTGTATGTACGTATTTCGTTACGCAAACCAACTTTAATTAATGTTGCAGTGTTTTTTTAAGTGAAATATTCTCTTATTTTTTGTTAAAATTAGTTTAAACGTTCAATTCATGATCGGCTACTTATTTTAGGACTCAAGGTTACATTTTATGTGTGAGAAATAAAAGAATTAATTTATGAACAGCCGTTTGAGTAATACTTATAAAATTTGTATTATATAAATCGGAATTTTTAGAAACCTTCAAGTTGTATCTTTTATACAAATAAGGAAAAAGTGAATATTTACGTAAATTCATTCTTCATGGATAAGAATTGTGTACAAATTGTAAAAGAGTTATGCGCTCAGATAAATGATATATCCGGTTTAAATTACTAAACCTAAATTTTACTAAAATTACTAAATTAAGTTTATTCTAGCTACATCCCAAAGAAATAAAATTATAAATAAGACAATAACCCAAACTTTTTCACCAGAAAAAATCTGATCGTTTCAGCTGGAATAAAAGATTCAAATTAGACATTTTTACCCAGAAAAGAATTATTAGCTCGTTTTTTTGCAATTTATTTTTCTTATTATTTGAAATAATAATTTATAATAAGAGATATGTTTCGCTTTTTAGTCCACTGTTCACAAAATAAGCTTTTATAAACAGAAAGTCTCGAAGTATAAAATGTATAATTTTAAGGATATAAAATGAATTCAAAAAATTTCAAAAGATACAAAAACTTCTCGCGACTAAAACGCGGAGAAAACTATAGTAAAGTTTTTTGTAAAGTTTCAGATCAAAATATTTAATAGTTTAGGAGTAGTTATGATTTTAGTTCATGTCGGCGCTGGAGTTTTCGAACGCACTATGTGCTCTATACGCGCTCTCGAATAATATGTGCTGTATAGCTTCGTGAATATAAAATTTTATTATTTATAAAATTTTATATTTTGAAATTGAGTTACCAGACTATACCCCCTTAAGCAAAATAAAGATAAAGGTTGCTAAGCGCAGATTTTTTATGGTATAAGATCATCTTATATGCTATATATGTTCCATTCATATAGATCGTGATTATTAATATGTAATTCGTCAAAACAATTCCTGAATCAGATTTTTAATTTAACAATTCACTTCCATTAATGCAGGTTATTTAGGGGAGATTAATATTTAAGAAAATTAAATATAATAAATTATTACATAGTTTGTTAATAATCCTTTTGAAAATTAGACTTTTTTATTATTATTTCAACATTCCACAGACGAAAAATGACGAAGCGTCTTTCATAAAGTATTATAACCTCGGTCGACCTTACAAACAGCCGTATATATGATGTGATTACAGGTGGCGACGTATTTCTAAAGTAAAACGACTGCACCCGACTTTTTGCATACTATTTACTCAATTCGTAACGTTGATCCAGTCTGTTTTCCTCTTTACATTTTTCTTCGAATTGCATCTGCAAAAGATGTTTTTTGCACTGATCATGCAAGATTCGAACTGAGATAGTAAACATAAACATTGAGCAGTGAGAAACAGCTAAAAAAGCTAATATCAATCACAAAAGAAAAGGATTTATTTTTAAGTCGTAAATACAGTCTACTAGGTTCTTGGAAAAAATTGGACGATTCATCATATTTTTTAATCTGCGCCAGACAAAATAAATGAATGCTGTTAAGAAAGAATAAATAAAATATCCTAAATTATAACAATAACAAAGTAAACTCGCGCGCGTTCGATATTTCGTATAGGTTCTAAATTAGGGACAAAAGTGACATCAAGATGCAAGTTGCTCGCTAACTCGACACGTAATTACATAGCTCCAACCGTGATGTAACTCCTCTATACGTACAAATTCCACTCATAGACGTTTTGTTGCGTCTATGAAATGCTTACGTATTACCAACACTTCTCAGATCTTTTACCAAGAGTGCATGCATGATCTTCGTATCATCGCCCTCAGAGACATTCTCTCCTGATTCTATTTATTAACTACGGCACTCATCTATCCTCCTATTTATGCATTCGCGAATGCATGCATCCATCGATGAATCTCACGACAAATCGATGAATTGCTTTGCATTTAAAATTTTATCTGACTCATGATTATTCGATAGTCCCCAGGCTTTTTTTTAATAAATATAAGAATCTGGGCCATGAGAGAGAGGTAAGAAGATACTATATAGTACCAGGGAATAATACTAATTAGAGTAATTTCATACACGTTGATTGTCTAATGTTTGCTCTTGTCGATTCCTGCTCAGAATTACATACTTGATTATTATTCAATGATAGTAGAAAATGGTATCGAACGGAAATAATTTCTCCTCTCATATACATCAGGCATATGTTATGTTAAATGAGGTCAAAAGTCACGCTCCCTTGATGACAAAAAGAGACAATGAAAGGAAAGAACAAAAGAATTACAAATTTTGTACCATTTCAAAACATTTCATTTGTAGTGTCTTTTAAATTACATACTTTATTTAAAATTTCTTAAAATTCTTTAAAATCTCATAAAATTGGATTAAATTCTTTCAAATTTACAGCATCTTTTAAAAATCATGAAAATGCAGATTAACTAAATACACCAGCATTACTACATTAGGTATCTTCTAAAAAAATTCTTAAAAATAGGCCTTTTTTCATCGCTGAGACCCCTCCCCCCCTTAAACTACAAAAGCTATATAATATGGCAAGAATAACACAGTTAACATAAATGTCAAATTGACATAATTAATAATAAAAAGTCACATAAAAAAAAAAACATTGCAATTAAGACAGAAATAAAGCGCGATAAGCGAGTTGCGAATGTAAAAGAGCTGCGAGATCAATGGTGAAAGACAGAAAGATGCACAATTGATAATTTATTATTATTAATTTTTGTGCTAAACACAATTCTCTTATTTTTAACATCTCTTAATCATGAAAATGTTTACAACAACTGTTTTCAATAATTACGAGTATTAATCTTTAATGCATTGATTCCGTTTAATTGCCTTCACATATTTAAGCTCAGTGATAAGGCAGAGTGCATTTTTATGCAGTATTGTTTGAAAGATTGCGCGATTGTCGACATATTTACATCTGCAAGGCAATTGTTCAAGAATATAACTAGAAACAAATACGAAAACGATAAAGTAGCGAATGAACGTGACGTTGGATGGTTTCTCTTGGCCCAGTTTATACACTACAATCGCAATTTCGCCCTTGCTAAGATATCTCGCGCAAATACACAAATGTACCATTATCGTTACGTCGCCTCTATTCCGGATCGCATTTTGAGGCAAGACCTTCGGCAGGCCGGAGATTCTCGACGAATGTAAACGTATTTGCGGTTGCTCCAGAAACCTACTTAACTTTGTGTTTCTGGGCTATCGTGTACCAGTACTGTTACGTCAAACTGAAAGAGCTCATATATACACGTTGAACGTTCAATGACGTAAAAAATAACTCAAAAAGACATGTGAGAACAACGGGAATCACTAGGATAATACATAATAATCAATCATCGATGTAACCTTCTAACGTCCAATGCCTAAAATCTCAAGATATGTTGAGGGATCGAAAACTCATGAAGAAATGAGTATTTTAACAGGCTTCACATCACATACACATAGTAGTTTTATGAATAATTTGAAATAATAACAAATAAAAAAAATTTTTTAATAACAGAGATATGAGCCAATATATAAATTTGCTTCCTCTTTTGAAAATCCTGGCTCATGTGTTTTCCTGCTCATTTCCTCTGTCAGACATTCAAGGCCGTGCGCAGGAATTCATATTGGGGGGGGGGTCGAAATATTTTTATGATTAATTCATATATTACAATTAAAAAATTTCCTTCAAACGATCGTCTTTGATGTAAAATAAAATCATATTTTTTATTTTAATTTGTCTATAGAGGAGGATTAAACCCCCAAACCCCCCCCTTGCGCACGGCCCTGCCAACACCCCCTTCACGTGACAATGATATACGGCTAACAAATCCCAACACCCCCTTTACGTGATAATAATATACGGCTAACAAATTCCAACACCCCCTTTACGTGACAATAATATACGTCTAACAAATTTAAAACATCCCCTTTACGTAAGAATAATATACTGCTAACAAATTCCAACACCCCATTTACGTGACAATGATATGCGGCTAACAAATTCCAACACCCCCTTTACATGACAATAACATACGGCTAAAAAATTTCTACACCCCCTTTACACGTAACAATAACATACGGCTGACAAATTCCAACACCCCCTTTACACGTGACAATAACATACGGCTAAAAAATTTCTACACCCCCTTTACACGTGACAATAACATACGGCTAAAAAATTTCTACACCCCCTTTA
>CAJFCO010000081.1:1766580-1785855 GCA_904066015.1 Synergus gifuensis
AATAATTCAAACCATATTTTCACTTTGCTTCTGAACATATTTTAACACCTGCGTTAGGGTAACGGTTTACGTTATAAACTCGCGTCCCACAAGTCGTGCGTTTGTTCGATTTTGCTCATTATTGAATGAGCAAAAGTTGATAAAACTTCAGAGCTTGCTTAAAATGGTTTAAATTCTTCTGAAATTACTTCAAATTCCTTATACTCATTTAAAGTCTCTTGAAATTCCCTAAAATTATTTAAATCTTTTGCAACCTTCAGTATCATCCTTATTAGAGTGTTCTTGTCTGAACAGTAATGAATGAATACGAAGATTATTACTATTAATTATTTTGACTTCTTTTGAATTCTCTTAAAATCTTTTGAGCCCCTTTGAATTTTTCTTCAACTCTTAATTTAAGTTTTATTAACTTGAATTGGAGGTCAAGGTTTTTCTTTTTCTTTGAGCCAAATTTTTTAATATCTTCGTTCTATTGGTTTAAGTTTGATTCAATTTTTTGTCACCTATTCCTTACCTATTTAAATTTTTTTCTAAAACCACCTTTTCACCTTTTTTAATGACAATAGGTAGTGTGATGACTAATTTGAATCCCATGGATTAATTAGAAGAATACACATTATTTAGAGTGAAGAGCTGTTCAGAATAATATTCCACGAAATTTGACTATTTTTTCTTTGAAAATTCATTACAAGGAGTTTTCGGTTGCAATAAGAATTTATTCACCCTCTTAAGCTGCATGGTTAAGATGCATTTGCGTACCGTAAATAACGACAGCACGGCGAGTTAAAAATAACTTACCCCATAGAGGAAGTGCTGTGCCGTCGTCTTCTGAAAGGTGCAGATGCAGTCACCACGCGGATGTGTGTCTTGCTGAAGAGTGACGTGCATGCAGCATAAGATACAAGACTTCGGGGGAGTCTTCTATGCGGAAAATGTCACTATAACCTTCTTGGCTTTTTTTATCAAGTATTCTTTGATCGTAAAAAAGGTGATAAACCCTGACAGGCAGTGTTCTTCCGCTGATCAAAAGGAAATTATTGTTTTTCTTTTCTTTGAAGACGAGCCCCAAGTTATTAATTCAATTATGTTTTGTGTCTCTGCATTCCGGGTTAGAAATTATAATACTAAAGCCTATAAGTCAGGTTCTAAATAGTTTACCCCACTTTTTGGTTCGATCTAGGTGAAAAACGTATATAATAACTAGCGCTTAATTAGTTCGTCATGTTGATCTATTAGGATGTTAGCTGGGTAGAGTTTAAACAGGCCCTAGAAAGGCAGCCATACTGGTGCCATACATTATGAACTGTAAGTCTAAAATAACTTTGAAGTACTTCATTAATTATGATATATTTTGCTTCCTCATTTTCCAAAAAAGTTTTCTTTGAACATATTTCAAGGGAAATATATTTAATATGATGTCCTGAAAAATATTTACTTCCAGAAAACAAAGTGCTCATTGAATGAGCACAAAAGTTGGTACAACTTCGCAGCTAGTTTTTCATTTATGATAATTTTAAAGCAACTTTTATTACAACTGAATTCTTTTCGCATTTCATTTGAGTAATGAAATCAAGGCGTAGAATTTATATATTATATATATACTTTTCTCTTGTATAAAGACCTGCGTTGGATACCACTTGCGCGTTATGATAGAAATGAATGTATAGTGGAAAAATATCGTAAACAACCTTTGAATAACATCAAATTACGTCTGTACTTACGTAGGGACTCATAATCAAGCTTCGGTGTTTTGCATTCTTTTGTTTTTCCAATTTCGTAAGCAATACCTACAATCAAATTCTGTATTGTATAATATGTATAGAATTTACGTCATTAATCGTCATATATAATATCTTATTAAATAATTTTAAATCGTTTGAAAGCCCTTGAATTTCCTCAAAATCAGTTAAAATACATATCTTAAAATTCTTTAAATATCTTGAAGTCTTATAAAAATCCTGAAGCTCTTTTGAATTCTTTAAGAATTCCTTGAAATTACTTACAATTCTTTGAAATGTCTTAAAATTTTTTATAATTATTTAAAATATCTTAAAATTTTGTTAATTACAAAAGAAGTCTTTGAAAATCGCTAGAAATTCTTCGAATTCGTCTTGATTTTAAATTGTAAAAGTTCTTCTGATTATTTTAAATTCTTTTAGAACATTTCATTTCTCCTGAATTCCTAATTTAAATTTTACTGACTTGGTTGTTTTGTTTTTTGCGTTTAGCCAATCTTTTTTATATCTCCATTCTGTTGGCTTAAGTTTGTTTTAACCTTTTATCACCAATTTCTCATCTATTTTTATTAAAAAATCACCTTTTTAATAACAATGGGTACTGTGACGAATGTTATTGTATAAGAATCTCTATCGAACAAGTCTTACGAAAGAGGCTTGGAACATTTGTTATTCAGAATGCAGTACCCACTCAAAAAAATATTTTGTACAACAAAATATGTTTTGTTGGCTTAAATAAATTTTTTTTGGTTCAACAAAACGATTTGTTGGTTTAACAAAACGTTTTCTTGACCCAAAAATAATTTGGTTGAGCCAACAAAAAAATTTTGTTGCACAAATACCAACAAAATTATTTTGTCCGTACCAAACCTTTTTTTCAGTGCCTATTTAGATTTAGATAAAGTATTATATTTTTAAAAATTATGAATAATAACTGGTAAAGAGAATTTATAAATTAATCGTGGATTGCAAAGCATATAATGCGCAGTTATAATCAGGCTTGAAAGAGAGTCAATGGCCATGTTAAAATAGAATCTGTAGAACAGTATAGAAGGGCAATAGTGTGCATGATACTCGTAGTTGCGCTATATTGCAAATCATTATGCAATGTAGAGTGTGCACATTGACGTAATTCAGATTCAATCTTAAGCACAAACTAATCCTGAGAAACGTACTGTGTATACTGTATATACATGTATTCACATGTACAATTGTACATTATACAACATACACTGGACATGTTCCATGCCTGGGTTTCCAGAATCCAGTTATGAAAATCAATTCGGCGCACAATTGATTGGCCTATAAATTCATAGAAGGGACTCTCAAACTTGTATTGCAATCTCGTTAAGAATAGAGTAATGGTCAGAATTCAATTATGTATCAGTTTTCATACCTTTCTGTATGTCGACATTGAATCTATGCGATTATTATTGTTGCTATGTAACTGCGTGCTATATACTTTCAGTCGATTAATTCTTTGTACAAAATGTTCTGTTTCGAACTGATAAACACAAGGGGTTGATGCACAATCTTATATTCCTTAAGAAATAATTACGTAATGAAGATTTTCTTGTAATAGTTTCTCTTGTGTATATTTATTGAAGTATATATAAAACATCATGACTATGTCTTATAGTAAATTATGTAAGATAAGAAAGAGTCCAGTTATTGTTTTACCCACACTTGTTTTCAAATAGAAATAAATTGTACATTATGTGCTTGACTCGATAATTGATATCCCAATATGGGCAAAAAGACATTGTCATCCTGAGAACGTCCTAAAGACATCCTTAGGATGTCCTCAGGATGTCAATGTTTTTTTGCCCACTGAGTAATATCTAATTTTTTAACAACATTAGCTTTTTCATTCATTTTTCATCGAATAAAAGGTTCTGAGAATATGAAGGAAAGGAAAGTTTAATTTGGGAAATCCCCATGAGTGAGGAATTGTTTTTAATTGATAACAAACACATTTTCATCATGGAAATAATGAATATAAACAAAGAAGGAAAAAAAATTTCTTAAGTCGCCGTTCAGTTGACTGAAAATTAAAATGTTAAATATCACAGAACCGGTCACGTGTACGCCTGCAACGTGGTTCTTGGGTTCATGGCTTCCCTCTACCTTGTCACTTCAAGTATACATAGAAGTTGTGACATAATAGCTAGACCGCTTCGCACGAACAGAACGGATTGCATGACGTTCGAACGCGAGGAATTCAATTTTCAAGAAAGCGATATTAACAAAATTAATTTATCTACTTTACATGTGATGTGTCACATAATGTATGCGATAATATTAGTCATCACAGGTCGTCACTTATTCATTTGTTTTTTTCATCCATTTTGAATTTGCTCACATTTTTCACCAATTTTGAGAATTTGTCAACTTTTTTTTTGTATTAAGAAAGATTTGGATCCTCCCGTGTGGAAAAGTTTCGGGGAGCTGGTCAGAGCGTCTTATCTGTTAAGAATTTGAACAGAAACAAAAGACAACAAAAGACGGTCTGGCCAGTGCCCTGAAATTTTTCCACACGGGCTTCTGAAAAAAAAACGAAAATTAAAATTAGCGAAACAACGCACGATATGAAAAAAATTCAAGAAAAGAAAAACGTTGCTTTTTGAACGTCTCACAAGATTGGCATTAAAACTTTTTGAATTTTTTTTGAAAAATCGAAAATTCAAATTTTGAGCCAAATAACGCGAGATACAGAGAAAATTTTAATTTTTGTCATACCTATATTTGTCACCTATTTTTACAAAAAAAAATCATATTTTCTCCTTTTTTAATAACAAGTGATGACTGTAATGTGAATTCATGAATGTTTAGGAATTTCCGATGTATATATCTGAATATATTATTAATTTTAAGAAATAAGCACCTTCGCGATAATTTTTTTTCCAGAGATTCATATTTCTTTAAAATGATTTCCCTATTAGATAACTTGTGAAAGAAGAAGGAAATATGTACTTAAATGAATTCCGTGGAACTTTATTTCAATTGCTTCCAATACTTTTAGTAAAAGTATTGATTATTATTGTTTTCTTACTTACTGTTTTCTATAATACCTTTTTGTGCAGGGTAAGGGCAGTGAGCAAGTATGACTCAGTTGTCGGAATGACGTAAGACTAAGGATAGAGGAGCCCATAAATGGGGGGGGAAGACGAGTTAAGTTAAATAGCTTTGAACTGAATGTTCTTATGTACTTTCAGTGACTTTGTTTCCACTATTGCATCACTCTATTGTATTGAACATTGAATGCACAAAAATCACCATTGAATTATGCAATAGTAGTTAGTCTGCACTTTAACAAGAGTTCAAATATAGTTACACCGATGGCCGATGCAATAACAAATGGCAGTGTTTCCTCTACTTTAATGATCAATATGCAAATTTTCCATGATTGAATGAGTCACAGTTCTCTTTATTCAACACCCCAATGCACGTAATACCTCGCATAATATCCAAGCAATTTAAAACACGTGCTTCATTATAGTTTTCATTGATTTACTACACAAAAGATATTTTTAGGCGCTATATATTTTATAATATGACGTAAGAGTTACATCATCCAAAGTCAATTTATGATTTACGTAATTGATGTTAATAAATATATGTATCTACTTTATTTTTTTTTAATGCATATATTTCTCAAGATAAACAAAATTTTCTCATATATGAGAAAAAAATTTGGTTCAGATAGTCTCCTTATACTGATTATAGTGCGCGACTTATTGATAGGTCCTATAAGAAAGTACGTAACTCGCGCTGACGACAGAATCTACGCAAATCCCAGTGACGTATAGAAAATACGCAATACTACACAGTGCCAAGTTCGGGCCAGTATAGTATTAATTTATACATTAGGGCACATATATTTTCACACGGTGCCCTTTATTTGTGGTCACAGGAACACCAAAGGTAGTGCAGCATCTCTACCAAATGTTTTTCCGTGTATGTATAATTAAAATAACTTTCATCAGAATTAATTAAAATATAATTAGTTTTAGTACTTTTTATTTTATTATTTAATAAATATTTCGATGCAAGGATAGAGCTTGTGGTTGTGTTTTGGAATATGTTGACTTTTTATAGTTTGAGGAATTCCAAACTTTCCGCTACCCTTAACCTTGAAAACAAGATTCTATTTTTGATCTCAACTGTGTAACTGTTTTACGAGAAAAAAATTTGAATGCCTCATACTTGTCTCATAATTATCTGAAAAATTCTCTTAGCTACTTAGCTACTTAAATACATTTTTACATTTTCATCAGAGAATGTATTAGATTTGTGTTAAATTTGACCCCTCCCCCTATTTTTTATCACATGTCCACGTTTTGTGACCCCCTGAACCCCAAAAACATGTTTTTACAAATGTGTCTGTCTGTCTGTCTGTAGATTTTAGTTTGTTAGCACGATAACTTTCAAAAGAGTTGATTCACAAATTCTATGTACGGATATTCATAGTATACAAAAATTAAAACAATTTATCCTTATGACTTTTTTCGATAAAAAAAAAATTGTCAAAAAAATCAGTCGCATGAGTTTCTGTGCTTGGAAATACTTAAACTCTTCTCATTGCTTTTGAAATCGCTTCATTACTTAAAATCATCTTTTCACCTTTTTTAATGCAATAATAAGTAATATTATGATAATAGTGGTTGCTTATACACGTTTTTGGCTGATATATGACAGCAATAGTATAGAGTTTAATTGATTTGGCAAACTTTATTAAGTCTATCATTGAAAATTACTGTTATGTTCACTTTTTTTCTGAAAGTGTGAGGCATAATTTCTAGGACGTAAATAATATGTTTGAATAAATTCAGATGTGTGAAGAAATATTGTAAACTTAATATTTAAGTGGTACCTAATACTCTGAAACTAAGTCTAGACTCACTAACGGATTGTATGTTTGAAAGTATTATACCTTCATACCAGTTAGCCGAGATAATAGATCTCTTGCATAATTTTTTCTGGGTTATGACATAGTGCATGTCTGCTCACGGTGCTTAGTTTATTGGTGGCGATGTCAATGTTATTGTTGTTAATGTTGCTCCACGTGTCGTTGATCGAAAGGTCCAACGGTCCCGAAGACGATGGCGCAATTTGACTGCACCTAAACCTTCATTCAATTTGAATTATGCAACATTATATTGTAGTTACATTATATAGTACTGTTACACACTATTCACACACAAACACATGACATAACTCGATACAATACACTGAATTGCACTCACTATAAAATGTACCTGACCTCTTGGACATTTATATGTTCCACTCAACTACATAATCATTACATTCCTTACTTATATATAGTTATTATCCGTAACTTTTATACTTTGTATCGGGGCGCATGAAAATGCCCCAAATTCTGTTTTTCATAAAAATTATTTTACATAAACTTATTTCATCTAATAATCATGTGCTATAATTTTTATAAACACCCTTAAATCTCTTGAATTCGGTCGAAATGTCTTGAAATCGTCTAAAATATTTTTAAATTCATTGAAATTACTTACAGTCAAATAAAATGTTGAATTCTCTTAGAAATCCTTAAACTCTTTTAAAATCTTTTGAGATTCCTTAAAGTGAAATAAAATTTTGTGAAATTCTTTAAAATCCTTACGTTTTCTGTAAATCTCTTGAGATATAGTCGCAGGATTTTGAAAAAATCGATTTTTGGTTTTTTGCATATTCTTGTAGTATAATATCTTGAAAATATTCTATATAGTTTTAGTCGTTATAGGAAGTTATAGCCATTTGAAACTACAGAGGGTGAAAATTCCACCCTCTATTTAATATCTTAAAAAGTCCTAAATGAACCTACACATATAGTTATAAACTATATAAACTTATTATATTCTTTACTTTAGCATGCTTTTCATTCAAATCTAAGGAGAGACGTTTTGAGATATTCTCATTTAAAAATTTGAATCTTTTTTATTTTTAAATAGTTATTGAAATTTCGAACAAGTTTGTAAAATCAGTTCCAATCCAAGTGGAATAATTGGTTTTATTTTCGTTTTAAGAAAGAAAATCTTTATTGATCCTACTTTTTCTTTTTGAATATTAAATTAATTTGTTTCTTTAAAAACAAAACCGATTGTTATTATTTAAAAATAAAATAAAAATTGTAAACCAGGGTGAATCTATAAATACATATAATTTTATAAATGAAGTTGGTAATTCAAAAGTGAAGGATGTCTCCATCTAACGACAGCATTTCAAAACCGGACGTCTGCTTTTCATCAGATAACGCAACTGCTTTAGGTTTAAATAAAAAATACTTAAAAAAAGAAAATTATAGAAAATTAAAAATAAGGAAAAAGATTAAATTTCGATAAAAAGTCAAAATAAAGAAATTAAGTTTTGCGTTATTTACCCTTAAAAATAAACTTTTCATACAAATATCATTTTTAATATTTTATTCACAGGTAAAATAGAATATTGATTTATTATTTATAAAATAATTTTTTCTGTTATTGCTGAATATTAAGATTTTATAAAATTTATATTAATTATAAATCTCTAAAAATATATTTCAAATGATTAAAATTGCAGATGAATTACTCTCGAACCAGTGTGAAAAATTTCTCTAATTTTAAACACTGATTTATTTATTTGGAAAATACACTGCATTTCATTAATTCAATGAAATCGATGAAAAATTCTCCACCAAACTTTTTCACTCAATTATACTCTAGAATTTTAAACAGAATTTTAAAAGGTAAAATATGCCTTTATGATGATATAAATTAAAAAAAGAAATTCTAAACGTAAAGTTCAATTTGTATATTTAAAAAGACTTTCAATTTAAAATTCCGCTAATTCTCATATCCAAACTCCAAAGGTCTTCAAAACTTAAAATTACACAATCATTGGAAAACTCACAATGCTGTAATCGATTTTAGCAGATTTAGTATAAGTTATATTGTCAAATATTTATTTTACCAATAAATACCGAGATACTGAGAAATTTAAATCCGACAAATGAACGTTATAAAATAATTATTACTGTAAAATAGAACAGTAATTACAATAATAATTAAAATTAATCCTTTATAAATCATCTTGATGTATAATTAATTAAAATTACAATAAAACATCCCTTCATCTTCGTATTAAAATTACTATTATTAAAGTGTCGTTTCTTATGATAATGAGGATTCTATTTCCATATCAAACTACGGTATTTTTTGTATTAAAAATACATAGCGGGATAGAGATGAGAGGGCAGATTTCGATTTTTACTAATTTTAATTAATAAAAAATGACTGATTTAAAAGCTAGATTGAGAGTCACTTATCGAAATGACTAAAAATTATAACTGATTCATATTCTAAGAATTTCAAAAGATATTAACGAGTTTTCAGACTTTTCTAGCTAATTTAGGGATTTTGACGCTTTTTAAAGAGATTGTAATGAATTTTAATTGACTTAAAAAAAATTTAATTTCTCGTGAAATGTTAAAGTATTTCAAAACGTTTCATAAACTTTCAAATGATTTAATGAGATATTATGAAAAATTTTCGAAAAATATACACAAAATGGTGTCTGCGCAGTATTTCTCCTTCGGCGAATTTTTTTAAGGGGTCCACGGCTGGAAACCTATAACTCCTGCAATTTTTGACGTGTGGAACAAAAAACCAAAAGTTTTTTGATTCTACAGAACAACAGCAAGAGACATAAGTAGGATTTTTTTGATATATTGATTTTTCGCGACAGGGTGCACTTTTGATGAAAAATTTTAAATTTCATGAAAATTGTCTTCACATAATTATTAATAAAAAAGACTATGTGATATAAAAAAATTCTACGTACGTTTCTTGAGACAGTAATTATGAATGTCCATTTAAAATACTAAATTATACATATATCGTGAATACATTACTGAAAGGGGTAGTTGTACTTATTAAAAGGGGTGTTTTTAATCCCTAATGCGCAGACGCGTTGACCGATGTCCACTTGGGGTCCTTTTCCTGTAGGTATAGAATATAACTAACTACATTCTCTACTCGCCCTTTCAGAACACGAAAGTACAACTTCCCATACTTTCGTTGCGGTTGCCGACGCAACTTCAAAGAATTTCCTTAAAGCATTCACATTGTTTGTTTTTTTGTAACTATTAGATAATAGACACACTTGATAATTCAAAATCCAAATTCATAAATATATATTTGTAATCAAATATGCTGAGTTTAAAAAGTAAAATCTAGTGCATTTTATCTCACAAATTTCAAATATTTAAATGTTGAAGTCTTTTTAATACGTAATATCCATGTTTTTTAATAAGAAGGAAGTACATTTAAAGTTGCAAAATTAAGTCGCGAAATTCAATCAACGTTCAGTCTGGTAAGCAGATTAAATACTTTACCTAATATTATTATTATACATATTATTATTATTATTATTATTATTATTATTATTAACCTAATATTATTATTATTGAATTTGTTTTGTAATTGATTTAAATTTTGTTAAATTGTTTTCAACTGGTCTGAATTCTCTTGAAATCTTTTGAATCAGTGACAAGAAGCCGTTTTTAAGAATCAATGAGATTTAAAGTACTCTTATAGCACTGTTTATAATAAAATACCGGAAATAAGTTACGGCCGTCCTCATTCGAACAAGTAGCACTTGACTTTGAGCTATTCTTACCAATATTTTACTTATTTATTATCCACAATCAATGGAAGAAGGCTCGCGGGCTAGTAGAATGCTTCTGTCACTTGACTGATATGCTATTTATTTGTAAACTTTAGTCGTTCATTTTCTTTCATAAAAAAAGGGAATTTAAGTAAATTTAAGAGTACTTTTTAAAATAAGAAACTTCAAGCCCAAAATTGTATAATAATTCTAGTCTTTTATTTTGAGGCACAAGTTTTTCAATGTTATCGAGAGTACGAGAAGCTTTTAGATGCAACAAGACGTGTGTGAATTTTCAAATTCCAGATATGGAAAAGTCGGAGTCCTCCATAGGAAGTGTCGCTGACCTGGAGGACAGAGACCCTCAAAATTTGAATAAACATATTCAGGTGCGATACGACTTATCATTTTAGTATGTAATTCAGTTTCACAATTTTTTTTTACTACAAATAGTGGGTATTTTTCGCTGAAACTTTGAGCTAGGACTGGTAAAGAACATGAAACCGTACGTCTGACATCTATTATTTTTTGAAAAATTACAAATTGTACTAAAAATATTATTTGCTCATATGATAAGTAACACGTGCCCTTAATTAATTTAATAATATTTAAGGATTTTAGATGATGCAAAATGAAAAGTAATTAACTCGAATCTTTTATTCTCATCTTTTATCAAAACCTCTTTCACGAAAGAGTAGATCTTTAGTTCTGTTGTTTTTTATATCTTGCTGAAATCAAGTCAATTGGGCCCTTGCTGGGGCCTCTAAAAGGCCCTCGCTAGGACCAACAGTGGTTGCCCCTCTTACTGTTTTTGAAAATTTTCTAAGTCCATGCACTGGTAAAGGTATGTTACATATGACCCCTGGTCATATATGGACCCTACAGAGGGCCTACTTTGGCCCCACAGACGGCCACTTTATTGGCCCTTCATAGGCAGTCTACATTGTGTCAGCTTCTAAAATAATACTTTCTTATTTCATTCTTATTTTTATTCTAGAATAAAATTGATTTAAATGGTAAAAACCAGACGCTTGAGATTTTTTGCTCTATATTCAAACGTTAAAGTATACTGAGGAAGCTCATCATGAGGTCGCTGAACCTTCTCTATGAGATTATAATCAAACTTAATATTGACCGCAGGTGTCGTGGAAGGAAATTGTTGGCGAACCAGATGGAATTCGGAGTCCAGAATGCGCTTGGCGATTAAGTGGTCAGTGTTTCCGATTATCGAGAGCATGCTGCTATATTTTTCTTTCAGTTTTGGTGGCTCCTTTGGCTGCCCTTTGCATGGGTCTCACATTTGCGTGTCTCACGTTTGCGGTGAGTTCATTAGATTTTCATTACTGCGACCATTTCCTCGAATCAATAATAAGAGTCTTTCAGCTGTTATTGATTGTGCAATTTATACACTTACTCAAATAATGGTTAATTATGACTTAATAATGATGATTTATGGCTTGCGGAATCAAAACATTGGATATAACAATATAGAAAGACAGAAATTCTTTTCAAAAATGGTGCGAATGTAGAGTAATTTCAATCATCTTTATTCAGTTATGATCGATTATATATTAGGTAAATGTTTTATTAAAATGATACTATATGTATAGCAAATTAATCTAATATGATTTAATCAAATTTACAGCATGTGTGGTGCTGCGTCCCATGTATTCGCATTTTCAAAATAATCTTTACCCCGTTAAGAGCCTGTAACACAATAATTATCCAGGCTCTAATCCGTCCATGTATGGAATCGATTGGATATTTGTGCCACAATATCCGAATACTAAATCAAAGACTTCCTGATGGACCGAATCGAAGAGACGACGTACTTTTGATTTAATTTAAAAAAAAAAAAAACAAAAAAAACAGAAATGAACTTTTTAGTGCCTTTGTAACATGAAAACTTCCATGGAATTTGTTCACATTAGCACAAATCGAATACTGAATCAGAACATTTATTTTTTCTCTACACTTTTTAAAAAATAATACAAGATCTGTTAAATTCCAGGATTAATTTTTATCCAGTTCTAGGATAAAAATAAGTCTTGTGATTCGATGATATCTAAGTTATAATAACATATATATTTAATAATTAATTACAATTAAGTTGACTGTAAAAAGGTTTAAATAATGACTTATATTAAAATACTCGAGAGCGTAATAAAGTTTTTTAATTATTCCTCACACTTATATATATCTGGTTGTGAATTCTCTTTTTCAGTGTAAATCGTGTCTGTTTATTATAAATGAATTATATAAGTATTGTTACAAATTATAATGTCTTAATATTATATTTCCATGTAATGCAGAACATTTTTTGCGATTTCTTAATAATTGCTGAAATGATGACTTATTATTGTAAAACGTATTCGGATTATTTATATCAACAATAATGCATACATCTATTAAAGCGACGTTTCAGAAAAAAATAAATCGAGGGCACAATTACAATATTTGCGTAATTCAAAAAATGATATGCAATACCAATTTCTTTAAGTTCCATAAAATTATATAAAATCTAGATCCTAAAATTCTTTAAAGTCTCTATGAAATCTTATAGAATATTTAAAAAATGTCTTTGAAATTCCTTAAAGTCACTTGAATTAGATTAATAAAAAAGAAATACAACTTTGAGGTCAATGTATCAAATCGAAATTTGTAAATTTGTATCCGTTTAAATGAGCACTTTGCATTCTTTTCAATAATATTCTATTCTTTGTTATATTTTTCAATCTTTATCAGTTTAAATAATTTTCAATACAGAATATATAATTAATATTTTCGGTATTTCATAACAAATATGGACTAAAACACCAGTATTTTAATTAGTTTGCAGGTTTTTAATGCATTATAAAATATTTTGGTAAACATAATGTACCCGCATGTTACTTAATTTTTAAGATCGTATTCATTCTGAGATTTCGACCCTGATTGTCTCTATCTGAAAAAATAATTACATAAGTATTGACATTGACATTCTGTTACAAAATATCATTAATTTTCCATTGAATGCACAGCGCAACTGAATTCGGGTCTTAAGAATTGTTTGCGATCTCTTTAAATAATGACTCTTCAAAGAACGGAAATATTCTAAGAACAGAAACAAGCTTCACTCTGAAAATTAAGCATAGATTGCAAACAACTCAGTCACTACGACCTCAATATTTACATTTCCACTTAATCGAATCGACAATGAAGAAATTAAAGCTACTACCTGCGTGGATCTGCAATTTCGGTAAATGCTTCGTTGCGAAAGAGAGCATTCAAATATCCTCCCACTCAGAAAGACGAATGACCTCAACTCTTTTTAAATCGTATTTTCAAATGAAGAGACATCAGTTCTTTTCGTGATTTCGTCGCGTGCGGATTTTTCATTAATTTAATCTTCACATCACAATTTAACACAAAAATGAAGACTTTTGTGTTAGGCCTCTTTTTCATAGGCCTCACTTTAACTCAATCAACTACAGTGACGAAGAAAATTGAGAAGAGGAATGCAGGCGAGAATTCCAAGACCGAAATCAATTGGAAGCCTGAAAAACCCAAGATCCTCATTTCCAAAACCGATGACTCAAAGGTCGGATCATCAAAGCTCGGATCCGTAAAAAACGACTCTTCAAAGGTAGAGGTCGAGTCTGACCTTCGGACTTCTGCAAAGACCATAGTTGAGAAAGGCAAAGAGGATCAGAAGCATGATCTAAAACTGGAAGAAGCCTCTGATCCCAAGCAGGTTGATCGAGAGAAAAAATCATGCAAGACCCTAACAAGCCAACCATCAGCTCCAGCCAAGTTCTGCATGGAAATTAGTGGATCTCCATCAACAGTGACAATTTGCGACGACGAAAAACCAACTTTTTCAACTGTACTTCTTCCAGGATCATCTGATTCTGGATCGTATCCACAGTCCCAGAATCCTCAACATGGACCACAGTCATCTCAGCCAGGATATGACAACTCTCAACCTTCAGTCTACGGTCAATCTGGCTACGATCAGCAAACGATATATGATTTGTTTTATCCACAATCTTCCAAACCACTGGACATCCTTATCGAAAATGGATCTCAGCAGTCGTCTCTTCCTTCCTACATCCACGTCCAGCCTCAATCCAACCAAGGATTCCTGCCTTCGGTTTATTCTCCTCAGTCACAGTATGGATTTTCTCAAAATCTTCACAGTCACCTCCACAATCTCCATCCAAACCTTTATCAAAATTTACCGACTGGTTCTGGTTCAGGACAAGGTTCCAATATTTATGTAGTGCCTGGGAGTCAAGGTGGCTTACCAGTTAGTGCTTATCCTGGCACTCCAGGGCTTTCAATCAACGGTTTGTCTGGCATTCAGGGAGGCATAGCGTTTGAGGGTTATCCAGGTGGTGGGCTAGGAGTCTATCCGGGAAGTGGTTTTGGAGTTTATTTAGGTGGAGGACCAGGAGGTTATCCAAGCAATGGTCTTTATGCAGGAAGTAGTCTAAATACTTATTCACTTGGTGGTGGACCCGGAAGTTATTCAGGAAGTTATCCAGGTGGTAGTCTAGGTGGTTATATAGGAGGATATGCCGGAAGTGGTCAAGGAAGTTATCAATTTGGTAGACCAGGAGGTCTCTATCCAAATCTTCATCGAGGTCCTAATGGATTCTACCCTCTCCTTACCTCCTGTACCTGCAGACAAACACCTGTAACAGATGCAGATCTTATCATGAATAGGATGCATTCTCCTCTAAACAGTAACACTGGGGTCTCTTCTTCTCTAGGAAACATCATCGTCCGACCTAGCTCTTCAACTTCTTTCTATCCCACCACCAACAATCCAATTCTCGTGAGTGAATCATTGAAAATTCAGTGTTAATATGTATATGGTGTACACTCGCTCATGAAATCATTTTACATCTCTTAAAATTCTTTAAAATCTCCTCAAATTTCGTAAAATCATTGTAAATACTTTTTAAATTTCTTAAAATGTCATGAAATATTGGAAATTCTGTGAAATCTTTTGCAATCCCTTAGAATTTTTTAAGATATCTTAAAATTCTTTGAAGTATTTTTAAATCACTTAGAATCTCTTAAAATCCTTTAATATGTGTTGAAATTATCGCAATCTTGTGAAATCTTTTGATAATCCTTGAAGTCTTTGAAATTCTTTTGAAATTCTTTAAAATTTTGTAAAATTAGTTGAAATCTTTTGAAATTCCTTGCAATCGGTCGTATACTCAATATATGAATGATCAAACGCTCGATTTTACATTAACAATTTGACTATTACTAAACCTTGTAAAAAATCTTCTGAAGATATTAAAATAACATAAACTTATATTTGCAGACTAGTAGCAGTCCCAGAACTTTTGAAAGTCCTTTGAATCCATACAGTCAGGAATTTTCGCAACCTTCATCTCTGCGTACAGGACAGCGTCCCAATAGTGGCGGAGGTCCAGGACTCTTTGGAGGACTTGGTGTCGGAAGTCTTGGAGGCCTTAGAGCATCAGCACATTTAGGAGGTCTTGGAGGATCAGCAGGTTTGGGAAATTTCAGAGACCCAAGTTCCGGCATTCCTGCTTTGGGAGTTTCCTCTAGTGTAAAAGCCCCTGGATTGGACAGTTCCAGTTCGTTTGGTATCAGAATGGGACGTCCATCAGGTTCACTAGACATGTTAAAACCGGAAGAAGGTCTCTCCCTAAACCATAGATTTAGCCACACAAATAATGAACCAACTCAGGCTTTGGACGTTTGGGGACCAGTGACTATTCAAGGTCAGAGATTCTCAAGAGGTCCTGATGAAAGTTCTCTAGAAGATCGGCCCAATGAATCTCAGAAACACTCACCGACCTCGCAAACTTCGCAAATGAAATCGCAAATGACTTCGCAGATGTCATCTCAGGTGGCAAGTCCTCCAAAATCTTCTCAGCAAGGCCATCAAATATCGGAAAAGATCAACATGGATGATGAGATTGTGAGGAACTTCCAAATGCAGAATCCAGCGATGCAACAGTTTATAATGGAAAGAGCGAGACATTTACATCATGAAAATAATCCTGCGATGAATGGAAGGTACGAGGAGATGGATAGGATGTCGAATCAACTCGCAGTAGACGTTTAAGTATTATACAAATTGTGATTAGCTGATAAATATTTATTTGATAGGGTTATTTATTTTATGTTAATTTATTCGTCTATTATGAATATTATACAAGCAGCGTGTATAAAAATTCAAGTTGGTGGATTGCGTGTGAGAATGATAATAATAAATGTGATATTTATGAATTCCCATTATAATTCACTTATTTCTGTTTTTTAAAATGAAATTCTAGCTTTCATGTAATATACAATTTTGGTGAATTAAGGAATTGATGAAACATTTTAAAATTGTTTTTTGAAGTATTTTTTGCATTAGTTTTTTGCAGTAGTTTGGCAACATCACCAAAATAAGAGTTTAAATGATCAATTTTTATCATGAATCCAATCATAAAAATTGAACTTAAATAAATTTTATTTTAATTAAGGGCGTTAGACCCAAGTGTTAAGCTGAAAATTCCATTCTCCATTTTGCTCAACGAAAATTATAGATAAATATTTTGTCGCTCTGTAGCGCTAATCTTTTTTCAAATATAAGACTGCATACACAGCGAAAAATTATTTAGTTTCGATACTTTTTACATAAAACGAAGAAATCAAAATTTAACTTCAAAATTGAATATTTTCATTTTACTTAAAAAATATTTAAATTATATATTTTCTCGCTCTGTACGCATAATTCTAGTTACAAATTGATCAATTCTACAGAGGGAACAAAATTCCAAATTTAATATTTATTGCGTAAAATGAAGAAATAGAATTTTTAGATTAGAACTTGGCTCCAATACCCTTAATGAGACGCGCGCATGACATTATAAAATAAGTAAAATAAATTCGTCATTTTGTTAGAATTCATTAGAAAATACATACTGAAGTATGACTAATTTATCAGTCAAAAATTTAATTATTTTTACTAGGATTTGTTTCCAAACGATAAAACAAAGAAAACAATGTCAGTACTTCGTGCTAAAGGTCACGTGATAAGAGTTCTCGGCTCTGGGTATATTTTTCTATGCAGCTGAAATCTTCGTTTTAGTTTTCGATGAAACGGTGAGAGTGAAAGAGCGACGAGCGATAACTCGATTTTCTATACCGGATAAAATGGCAATTCACGTACAAAAGTTTCTCTCGCAATTTGCCAACCTCTCTAAATCGATTTCAACGAGACGTATCCTTTTTGATAATCCGGAAACAAAGAAACTGTTCTTTTACACAAAGAACGCTCTTATTTTTCCTTCTGAAAACATTTGAGTCTAATTCCATTTTTATCATGTTTACGCATACTTAATTTTTGTGAAGTTTTCCTTATCCTTGTATATATATGCATTAAAGGTATTTTAAAATACCGTGTTTTTCTTAACTTAATATCTAAAACTATTCAGAATTTTCTGTTTCATCGAACCTACGAGAAAAATGTGAGTTTATTATTTAATTCGGTTATTGTTGCACGAAAGTTTTAAAAAAAGGAATCAAAAATGTGTAAACAATTCTACTGTATCAGTTGTTGATTAGAGAGTTTAAATATGTCGCACGTGGTGAGATGACACACTACAGTGAAATTGTATACTCAATCGTTAACAACGATTCCGGTTGTGATATAATATTATAAAACTGTAATAATTAATTATTATTTTATTATATATATATAAAGAGCATGTGGTAATTACCACAAAAGCAAATGTAGGTTCGCAGGGCCGTGCGCAGGAATTCATATTGGGGGGGAGGGGTTCAAAAAATTTTTATGATTAATTCATATATTACAAATTAAAAATTTCCTTGAACAATCGTCTTTGATGTAAAATGAAATCTTATTTTTTATTTTAATTTGTCTATGGGGGGGTTTAAACCCCTAAACCCCCCCTTGCACACGGCCCTGCCAACACCCCATTCACGTGCCAATGATATACGGCTAACAAAATCCAACCCCCCTTTACGTGACAATAATATACGGCTAATAAAATCCAACAACCCCTTTACGTGTCAATAATATACGGCTAACAAAATCCAACAACCCCTTTACATGTCAATAATATACGGCTAACAAATTTAAAACACCCCCTTTACGTGACAATAATGTACGACTAAAAAATTTAAAACATCCCCTTTACATGACAATAATATACGGCTAACAAATTTCAACACCCCATTTACGTGACAATAACATACGGCTAACAAATTCCAACACCCCCTTTACGTGGCAATAATATACGGCTAACAAATTCCAACACCCCCTTTACGTGAAAATAACATACGGCTAACAAATTTCAACACGGTGTTGGAATTTTAAATTTGTTAGTCGTATATTATTGTGAGGTAAAGGGGGTATTGGAATTTGTGAGCTGTATGTTATAGTCACGTAAAGGGGGTGTAGAAATTTGTTAGCCGTATGTTATAGTCACGTAAAGGGGATGTAAAAATTTGTTAGCCATATGTTATAGTCACGTAAAGGGGGTGTAGAAATTTGTTAGCTGTATGTTATTGTCACGTAAAGGGGGTGTTTTAAATTTGTTAGTCGTATGTTATTGGCACGTAAAGGGGGTTATATAGGAATTTGTTAGCCGTATATTATTGTCACGTAAAGGGGGTGTAGAAATTTGTTAGTCGTATATTATTGTCACGTAAATTATTTGTTAGCCGTATGCAGGGCCGTGCGCAGGAATTCATGTTAGGGGGTCGAAATATTTTTATCATTAATTCATATGTTACAATACAAAAATTTCCTTCAAAGGATCCTCTTTACGTTATAACGTAAAATAAAATCTTATTTTTTATTTTAATTTGTCTATGGGGGAGTTTAAACCCCCAAAAGCCCCCC
>CAJFCO010000081.1:1785955-1835994 GCA_904066015.1 Synergus gifuensis
TTATTTTAATTTGTCTATGGGGGAGTTTAAACCCCCAAAAGCCCCCCTTGCGCACGGCCCTGTAGGTTCGCCAACTTCATGCTCACAATAATAAATATTCTTTGCTTAAACTATATATACGCCATTTACCTCAATTTCATACAGACGGTGTAGTATAGGTAAATGGCCTAGTTTTAGCAAAAAATATTTATTATTGCGAACGTAAAATTGGCGAAACTTAATTTTGCTCTTATTATAGTTACTTTAGCTTGGTCATTTCTGCGGCGTCGACCATTGTGACTGAATTGAAATTTTCTAATTATTTATGTAATTGAAATCACAGGTACGCCGGAATATTGAATTAGGGAATGCGAAATTGTTAGGAAAATTGGTGCATGGTACCAAAAAGACTTGCTTACCGGTGTTGAGTTGGAACCACTGTTATCTCTTCATGATACTGAAGTCTTTCCAAATTCAGATATACATATATACTGTTGTTCTGATGTTAATAATCTCTGCTTTTATACCTTTATTTTTACCTTTCTTACTATCATCTTTTTATAATAGTTTGTAGACTTCTCTTTTAAAACCACAATGAAAAAATCGTTACAATTTCATATACATACATTTATAGTTTGAACTACTTTAGATATATTTATAGTTTAGACTCGTTATTTTTACATTTATATGTAGTTTATACTTGTTCTTTTTACACAAAATAATAAAAAGAATACAGCTTTAAAATGTTCTGCCTCAGGCGCCATTTTCGGTCATCAGCATCACTTTCATCCTCGCTTTCATCTGACCAATAAGGAAAAAGCGTTACGTTACTCTTCATGTTTTTAGAAAAGGATTTATAAAATTTAATTATTTACAGGGAAAATATATCAGAATTTATATATATGCACAACTTTATATTATTTACAGCTCTTTTCAAATGGGATGATCCACTGGATTTGGAACATCAGTTATTGCCAGATGAAATAATGATGAGAGATCAGTTTAGAACTTATTGCAGGGAAAAACTCTTGCCTCGTGTTGTCGAAGCAAATCGAAATGAATTCTTCGATGAAGCTATAATGAAGGAATTAGGAGCTATGGGAGTTATTGGTTGCACTTTGAAGGGCTACGGTGCCGCCGGAGTCTCCAACGTGGCTTATGGACTTCTAACCAAAGAAGTTGAAAAAATTGACAGTGGCTACAGATCAGCATTTTCTGTCCAATCTTCGCTAGTTGCCGGAGCCATTTATTCCTATGGTAGTGAAGAACAGAAACGCAAATTTCTACCGGCACTGAGTACGTATGTGTAAATCAAATTAACTAAAAACGATTTTATCATATTAGATTAAAAATATCTCATTAGTAAAGGATTTATTTTAATTAATAATAATTACAGTTTCTGGTGATTCGATTGGTTGTTTTGGATTGACTGAACCGAATCATGGTAGCGATCCAGGATCCATGGAAACCAAAGCTATACTAGATGCCAGTAAAAAATTTTATAAATTAAGTGGCAGTAAAACGTGGTTTGTATTCAGGATAAAAATGACAGTCATCATAGGTAGTCAACTATTCACCTTTTTTCATCTATTTTAAATTTGTTCAGCTGCTTTACCTATTTTGGGAATTTATCACCTTTTTATCTTTCTTCAATGAATGAAAGTTGAGTCCTCTGAAAAATTATCGGATTGTTTGGAATTCTTTGCAATTCACCTTGAAATATTTTTAATTGACTCCTTTAAGTTTGTTGAATTTACCGTGAATTTGATTAAATTCACCTTAAATTTTATTGAATCTACCTGCAGGGATTTGTTTGAAGTTCCTATTTTCATATTCCTATTGAATCTATTGTCACCTATTTCTCCCCTATTTTATGAAAATATCACCTTTTTAAATAACAATAGGTACTGTGATGACTGAAATTAAATATAATTGATATATTCCTAACAATTCTTATGTTTTTATCCAATTTCTTTTATTGGGATTTAATGGATTTTTATTTCGATTTAATGGTATACACTTAGGATCACTAATTCGCCCATTTCGGATATAATGATTGTTTGGGCGAAATGCAACGACGGGGAAATTCGAGGATTTATTGTTGAGAGAGATGGAAACGAAGCTCGACTGGAAACTCCAAAACTTCATGGAAAATTCTCAATGAGAACTTCTATCACTGGAATGATTTTGATGGATGACGTTATGGTACCTGTAGAAAACATGTTACCTAATGTAAAAGGACTGAAGGTGATTATAATTGGTTTTTCTCCTTAGTTCATTCTTGGTTTCGCAATTGAATTGCGGAACCTTAAAAATTCGAAAAATTAGAATTTGATATTTATTTTTTCGGTATTTTTAATTGGTTAATTCCAAATAAATAATATTAAACAATAATCAATTTTCAGGGACCTTTTGGATGTCTGAACAATGCTCGATATGGAATTGCGTGGGGAGCTCTTGGCGCAGCAGAATCGTGTTTAAGATTAGCGAGAATGTACGTTTTGGACAGAAAACAGTTTAACAGGCCATTAGCAGCCAATCAGCTCGTGCAGAAGAAACTGGCAGATATGATGACTGAAATTTCAATTGGACTTGAAGCTTGCTTGAGAGTCGGAAGATTAATGGATGAAGGCAAGTAAGTATATATAATATATAAAAGTTTTGTAATTTCAATTAATTTTTGTTTAAAAAAATATTGTGAAAATTATTAATTCCGAAATCATTTTCATAAAGAATCACAGTGGTTTTATTGTTTTATTTATGGAATTGTCATCCTCTAAAATTGAAATTAATTTTCAGAGCAACTCCAGAGATGATTTCAATGATCAAAAGAAATTCTGCTGGAAAAGCACTCGATATTGCAAGAATTGCGAGAGACATGTTGGGTGGAAACGGAATTTCAGATGAGTACCATATAATAAGGCACGTAATGAATCTGGAGTCAGTAAACACCTACGAAGGTAATTATAAAATGTCTAGTAAGCGATATAATTTCAATTTAGAAACTCATCAATAAAATGAAGAAAAAATTGTAATTGCTCATTTTTTCAGGAACACACGATATTCATGCCCTTATCCTTGGAAGAGCGATAACCGGAATTCCTGCTTTTTCTGGATAAACAATTAAACATATTCACTCATTGTACTGCATTTAAAAGCTTTTAATAAGTCACTATATCTTTTCTAATTTCTTTTGAATAAAATATTATCCGTAAATGCCTTTCTTATGCTTTTTTTTTAGTATTAGTTATAAAGTTTCTCAATGTTCTGAACATTTGCGGCTGATTAAACGAAGACGTCGGTTTTAATATAAAAATTTATTAAACAGAAAGGAACATCTATCCTAACAGTAGGTACCTATATTTTGTATTTCACACATGAATGTAACGAAAATGAGGAACGATGTCGACAGTGATCACCTAACAGAGCCGGAGGAGTATTTTTCAAATAAAAATTTATATTAAAAACTCCTAGTTGAAAAACTCTTGGCAACCTTTCAAAACTTTTAAAAACTCCTCCCTAAATTTTTTCTCATTTCTCCTGGACTCCTCCTGCTCTGTCCAAAAAATTCCTAAGATGCCTCCTGACGCGTTACTCAATTCGTTAGACATTGTCAATTGCACATTTGCAGATATTCAAAAAAGAAATGAAGTAAGCAATCAACAAGGACATCAACACAATCGACTCGAGTTTTTCTTTTAATAATAAATAAATTAAGTTTAATTGCTAAGTAATAAAACGTTAATTACATATCGATAATTAATTAAGTACAACACACGTCTCGTGCAAAAGTGTAAAGAAGTTAGTGCTACACTCAATACTTTTTTATGACTTAAACTGTGTTTAATAATTCTCGACTACAATAAGCTCTTCGTAAAACGTAGTAACATTGTAGTTTACAATAGTTTACAATTGTTTACAATTGTTTACAATTGTTCACGTCTTTATCGTCAATGTGTCTATTACATAGGTACACATCATGTTGGAATCGAATCCTCCTCTCGACACCTTTTTCAAAAATTAACTTGGCCCTCTAATTATACACATTCTTACATTCGAATTCAAAAACTCCAACATTTTTCTAAAAACTGTACAAATACTTTAATTCAAATTGTCCTCTCTATTTTCACTTTATAAACATTCCTTTTTCCTCTTGTTTTCGAACCAGATACAGAATTTCTTTTCTTTTCTTCAAGTATCCATTACAGTAAGGCTGATCAGTTAAAAAAAAAAGAAATCCAGAACCTTGCTCTCGCCAAAAAGAGTATAAAAATCCCGGGCCATCATTTACAAAGTGTCCTTAATTCGATTTCAACATTCAAAATTCGTTTTCCTACACAGTCGGAAATTATACACAGAAAAAAATCGCAATTCGAAGAGCAAATCCTCCTTGGTTTAAAAAAAAAAAACTCAATTTCTTTACTGAGGAACATTTGCTCTTCAGGAGATGCGCAGTAGTAATTTTTCTCTGGGTGCACTTTCGCTTCACCAGGTTCATGACCACGTCATCTTCTAGGGGCTACTTGAAATAAATAATAATAGTAATGATAATCAATAATAAATAAATAATGAATATTAGAGCAAGTTAATTAACCTTTGGTATTTCTCGTGAACTTTCCTTCGATTAAGCACCGCCTAGCGAATGACTAAAATGAATAGTAACCATCTCAGGAACGATCACGCTCTAGTATTGTTTTTTTTTAATTAATAAATCTATGGCACACTGCTTTTTCAATTTTTTGCCATTTTTATTTTTTCTAAATACATCATATCTAACAGCCCCCTTAAGAGACCAACTTTCGCACACGCACACACACGCACACATATACCACACACGTGTATTTTCTTTCTTTATTCTTTTTTCCTCACCCTCGCTTTTTCTAATATCGTTTGCGACGACCTCCGTAATATAATAAATATAATAGTGTATACTTGGTTTGCATTTGTATTTTACATTATCTCCTCATCTCAACTAATCGATACCTTATTGTCGTGTGAACTGTTTTCTTTTGTTTACACTGTGTCACTTAACACAAGATACAAACCAGATACTAAATGATTCGTCGATTAAAGATCGATTAAAGGTCCAGATTAAAAGTTTAAACATGAAATAAAAAAATTTAAACTAAATTATTCAACTTTCTTTTTAAAGACAATATTTTTTTCATCCTTTTTAATCCGAACCTTTTCGAGTTTATCATTCAGGTTTTGCCGTTGTATTTCCAATCGAGCTCTATTTACCGAAACGATAGTAAATTTTATGACGAGATGTTTTCCCTTTACTTGATTTTCAGTTTTATTAATACAATTTTTAATTATTAATTGAAAAAAATTTTTTATACATAAGCAGGAAGTATAAATCATAGCATTTGGACCCTTGTGCCAATCTGGAGTGTACATTTTTACATTCGAAATTTAAAACTATAAAACAAATAAAAGTATATCCCTCCTCGGCATCTCGTCGTCTAATTTTAAACGTTTTACTCAACTCTGTGATCCAAAATCTTTTTTTTTAGAATTTCATTATTTAGATATAAAATGATTTGTAAATTGGTAATATCACGTTTTCACAACTTTTTAATCCAGTGTGGAAAACTTTTTAAAATAATTTAGAGTCTGATGAATTTAAAATTGCATTTTAGGCCACAGAGCTTGAAATTTAATAAGAAAATTTTAAGCTGTTATCATTTTTCCCTATTCTGTTGGATATGTGTTAAGTATCAATATAAATATACCTTCGATTTTTACAATTTTCCTTTGTTTCTACGAGACTTCGGGGATTTTTCAATTATCACCGGATAATTCTGGTGCACCAAACGGATGTAGCGCAAAAAAAAAATAAAAGAAATAAAAATTCATTTCTTCAAAGACCTGAGTTTCTAAAATCGAAAAAAAAAACGTAAATAAAATAAAGTGAATCTAAAATTTCCTACCAAATAAGAATAACTTTTTTACTACAATTTTTTTCTTTTACAAATGAAAATAACCGCCTCATTTATTAATAAATACACCTAATTTTTAAATATGTATATAACGAAGTGTTAACTGGAATGTATCAATATCGGAATTACTCATTACATAAAAAGAAAAAGTGCAATTGGTGACTCAAGTAAGCAGATTTTTTACGATTTATCAAACCTAGCACATTGAATAGTTTGGAACAAAAATTCTTCTTGGTTTTCTTCATAAATCTAATTTCATATGAAAGCCAGTTATAGATACAGATAAAAGAAATGTAAACTTATCTATAGGAATTATTTGTAAATAATAATTTCAATTTAATCCGGACTAACAAAAAATTCCAAATACACTAATATTAACGGGAAAAAAACATAATTATAAATACCAGCATTTTAAAATTTATCATCGAATTATAAAATTTTCCAGTAGTATAATTGACGACTAAATTCCCCTATATTCTTAAATTTGTCGAAAATTAATTATTAAATGTTAGTAATTTTTAATTAATTACATTATTCGATATATTCTTCGTAGATATGAATTTAATAATACGACTAACCAAAATTACCGAAAAAATAAGTAACGAATGCACAAATTGACGAAAAATACGAAATTATAAATGCTTCTAATTTTTAAAATACCGAAATCCATATTTTCAAATTATAAAATTTCCGAATTGTGCAAATAACGAATTATTAAATTCTTTCAAAGTAAAAACTTTCGAAATTTAAGTTGTTCAAATTTAAGTAGTCCAAATAATTGTCGAAAAAATTACATTTTGGTAATTTAATAATTATTTGTTTTTATTCTACTTATACAACTCGGACATTTTCTAATTCGATAAATGTGGATTTCGGAAATTAAAGAACTTTTGGAAATATAACAATTTGTAAATTATATAATGCGATAATTTTTGATTTCGAAAATTTGTAAATTCGGGCATTTTTGTATTTTTGTTTATCGTCAATTTATCTATTCGATATTTTTTTTCGGTATTTTCGGTTATTTCCAGGATTTAATAATTAATTTACCTAATTATTTTAATTTAAAATAATTTTCGGTAATTTTCCAATTCGACAAATTAAAATTTTTAGAATTAAAAAAACTGTTGGGAATTAAATAACTCGTTAATAAATTTTGAAATTCGGTCATTTTATAATTGAGTTTTTTTTTCTTTCTATTTTTGTCAATTAGTGTGTACTGGGTATTTATTTTTTCGATACTTTTAGCTAGACCCATTAAATTATCAGAATATATATATAATTAATGAATGAATTAATGTTTGTTGATGAATTAAGGTCGCCACATCTCGTTTTGCCAAAGGAGAGGCTTAGGCCGAAAAACCAAAAGCCCAACCCCTCCTTTGGCGTCATTCTCTGCACTATATGTATATTATTCGCTTTCTCATATTTATATATTTATATATATATATTACCATTATTATTAATATATTATACTATACTTCTTTGTTTACATCATGTTACTTTGCCTAGGTGTGTCCAATTTTTTCATTACGTTGCGAATTTACCGCGCCTACTGTGTACCTCTACCTACAGTTCAGTTTCCTTAACAAAAACAGTTGCGTTAATAGTCATATATTAATAATAATCGTTATCGATAATCGCGATAATAATAATTTAATATATATATATATAATAAACTTTTTCGCAACTAATATATATTTACAATAATATGATACAAGTTTATTAAGACGTTAACGCCACGTGTTAATGTCCTGTATTTTTTGTGTTTAGTGCGCACAGAATGCGAGACTCGTTCTCCCTTTTATTATAACGTTAAAATCCATTGTAACATTATAACAAATTTCTTGATGTGATTTCAACATTATACTCTGCACGCCCGATTTTTCTCAAATTATTTTCAATTGTCCATTCACAAATGATGGAATAATTGTATATTTAAAATGAGAAAGTTAAAATATAATTCACTGGAATGTTCGAAATTTGAGATTTAACCACGATTTTTTGGAGAACATTGTTGTCGCACGAGTTGCGAAGGTAAATGACGTAAAACTTCTGTATGAAAAATCGACGCATTTCATCACGAAGCCAGTAACGTTAATTATTTCTATTATTCGCTATAGTACTCTTAAGCGGCGACAGCCTCCGATTTCGCTTACATTTAATTAATCCATTATTACAATAATATATGTTTACTTTGTACTATATATGATCTTAGTCCGGCAGCCGGAACTGCCGCGTTTTGGTACGGTGAATTTATACAATGATGACTCTTCGCGCATTTCCGGTACTCCGACACGACGAGCGCCACTCAGCTTCGTTTTATTTCTCCGTCTTTACTTTTACATACACATATATTTGGTTCAACTCGATCTTGTACGATATTCATTCTCCTAGCTTGCGTATGAAACCTACGAATGGCACGTTTGTGAAATTCACTTCATCTCAATACTTTTCTCAGTCGTGAAAACAACATTTCAACCATTTTAGTTACCCTAGCCTTAATTAATCCGAAGCCCATTCAAATTCGGATTGAAAGTTCGGATTAAAGGTTCGGATTGCTTTTGAATTAGTTTCGGATTAATTCGGATTGGAAACTTCCTTCGGATTAGATCGAAATAAAACTGTTTGGTTCGGATACAAATTTCGCTAGGGTAGTCAATTTTAAGGACGTTGAAATCTAAATTCTTTTTTTATGTTTAATTATTTAAATTAAAATAATTTTTGGAAATTTTATAATTAGGTAAATTCAAATTTCGTGAATTTAAAAACTGTGGAAGAATTTAATAATTAGCAATTTTTATAATTCGTTAATTGTACGAATCGGAAATTCTGATCATTAGGATTTAATACAAATTGCAACTTATTTTGTTTACAACGGAAGAAAAAGGACGAAAATAACATAACTGCCATTAAATAAATAATTTTAAACCGAAATTTTTGGGAATTTTGAGAAAGGTGTATTAGATATCAAAATCCCATATGAAAAAGAAAAGTTATACAATTATTTTTTTTAATTAAGCTCCTCTTTTGCTACTTTTTAAAAGTTCGATTAGAGTCTTAAACTTGCACATTAGAATCATGCTGGTCATCTAATTGAATTTTAAAAATACAAACTAGAAAAAAAATAAAATACAAAAAACCAAGTTCAAAATTCATAATTTTAAAAATTAAGAAACGAGTTGAAAAATCTGTATAAATTTTTAGGTACAAGAACGAAGTGCCTATTTCATTTAGCATCTTTAATTGTAATTTAACTGTTTAAACTAAAAAAAATATACCTAATACACCAATTTCCTTAAATAATTCATAAAAGTGAAGTTACATTATTAAATAATAAGCAGTAATCTTTTCAATTACGAGTCAAGTTTGCTAAGAGCTTCTAGTGTCCTCTTAATAAATTATGAAATTATTAAGTTATTAAATTATTAAATTACATTAAATAATTAGTTGTTAGTCTTGCCGATCTAGAATACATTATAACCATTATAATATGTAATACATTGATAATAATCCTATATAACAGAATACTTTTGAAATCAGGACTTATTTACTGAACAATCTCCCAAGAAAAAAGATTTCTACTTTTGAAAACCTAAAAAAATCTCATCCTTAATTTGGAATGTTTAAATCATGACTGAGTTTTGGTAGATTTGCAGAAAAATGATGCTGGCTAATGCCGGTTTATCCTGAAATTGCTTGAACCAGACATTTCCCATCCCTTTTCACAACATCGCCGCTTACATAATAAAAGTTTCGTATGTACAAAAGCACAGCTCACAATACAGCACGTTTTGAGTGCGATTCGAGTCTCGTTTGCACCGGTGCACCGCTTTTAACATTATTTCTACCTCCCTCTCTTTTTTTCGCTATTTTTCACAAGAGCGTCCACCCACAGATACTATATATCACTTGGTACACGTACACAAAGTTCACCACGTTAGCACATGCCCGTAAAAACGTTTCACACTTACGTGACCAACGAGGAATTGACGAGTCTACTTTCGTTGACTTGAGCTGCCACTAGTTGCTCGATGATTTATCTACCCTCTCTTTCACTCTCGAATTCTCATTTTTAATAATTCTCTTGACATTGACATTGAAATTGAGCGATAAAAGATAATACTTAAGCGTTAAACACCTGAGGTAAAAACAGGAATCTTCAAAATTTGAGTTGCTGCTCAAATTGTAATCTACGAATTTCAAAAGATCGAGTTATGGATTGAAAAGTTGTCATGCAAGTGACGTGAGATCTCCGCCCTTAATTCGAACATGGGAATTAAATTTTCATGATCGAATTGTCGGTAAAAGCTCTCTGAATATCATTCTATCAAAAAGGCAGTAAATCACAAAGAGCAAAAACTCAAAAAAAAACTTTTTAATGAGCTCTAATCGTCAATCTTTCGAATTGTTGATATTCTGTTCTTTTTTTTTTATTTATAATATTTCGTGTCAGATCATGAAAGTCAAATTGCAGTACGACTATATATGATGAGAATTATGTATGATTTATCAGTTATAATTTATTGTCACACGATTTATCTTTATCGTGAGTCCTTAAATTTTATTATCAAATGAGCTGTTACATCTTGTTTCGTCGAGTAACATCTTAAAATTTTTCACGTACTGAATAATGGAATCTGTATCTCTCTTAATCTGAATTAGTAAAACATTGACTAATTGAACTAGTAATTTCTCCACTTTATACTAAATGAAATAGTAAGTCACCTCTATTACCAAAGTGAATTAAAAGAAGTAAGAGCAACTTACTGTGTAATCTATTTAGTAGTTTTACTTACGAATTGAATTGTTCTTTGAACATCAAAATCTTACACAGATGTTTAACAGATTTTAGAAGATTTTCAAGAATTTCGAAGGATTGTAAAGAATTTTTAATTATTTTAGAAAATTAAAAAAAAATTGTCAAATTTTGAAGTTTTTCGTCGAATTTTATTAAGGGATTTTAAAAGATTTTTATGATAAGGTTTTAGAAATCTTCTTTGTCTTTAATTTTAATTATGAAATTATTTTTAAATTACTGTTTAGAATAAGTAAGCAGCGAATAATTAATTTAATTTGTCCTTGTTAATAATTGGATTAGAAACGAATTAGTACTATTTAAATTAGTAATAATCTACTATTAATTAGTAAGATTTAACTAATTCAGATTCAGATAGTAGTTTAACACCGAAAGACTGGCAATTCGCTCTTGAAAATAAGTACTTCCAAAATATTGACTAGACTAATCTAAAAAGATTAACAAAGTTCGGAAAATTCCCTGAAAGTTTGTTCTCTGAACAAAGACTAGAATGGTCGCTGAAAATACTCCTAATGTACATATAAACAATGGCAATTTATGGCACTACATTAAAAATTGAGCTGTGGCAAGAATCCGATCAATGTTTTTAAAAAAAAAAAATATTTCAAACTCATTCTTAAAAGTTATGAAACCCACTGAAGAGTGAAAAACATTGTCATATCCACATAAATTGAAACGTGCATTGTGCTTCGCTGCGTCATGTGACCTCGATTGAATTTCGACTCTTTTTTTTTGCAACATGAAACAACTTACACGTCACAAATGGCTCTCTTTGAGATTCTAGTATTTTCGAGAGACGATGGATGATTTCATCGTTGACAACTGTAGCATGTGATGATTTCTTTCGCTTGTCTGATACTCCATTTATCACATAATTTTTGACAGTAATTTTCCTATTTTCATTTAAATATTTTGTGCAGTTTGTCAATAAAATTTTTGAGAAAAAGGGAGAAGAAATTGTAGTTTGTGCTTCTTCTAATTAAGTTTCATGGTTTTAAAGATAACAAGTAATATTTTGTTTGTTGAGGTCGTTCTGGTTTAGATTTTTGAGTGAAAATGAAGTATGAAAGACCAAACGAAAGAATGAAAAACTCAACGAGAGATAGGTTTACGAAAAGGAAAGATCCTCTTCAGGTGACTCGTCATGATATTCCTCGTGGTCGGACGTATGTCACAAAACGTCAGACGCTTGTCGTGGACTAATTCCAAGCGATGGTGATAATTGTCCCTCGTCCACTGCTACGGCTTTTGGATCCTCGTCTTTCCATTTATCCATCGAACGGCGTCTCGCATTCATAAAGAAGTTTCCGACCGTTGTGGGCTCTAAGCCCAGCTGCCGAGCGATTGTCACCTGCATCTCCTTAGACGGCCTCTTAGTTTCCTGAAAATCACAAATTTTCATTAAAACATTGTTTTTTGATTAGCCAAGGGAGCGTCAAAATCAACTAGGGTCACCCCCATCCGCAGCTACTACTTGGTTGCTTTTTAGAAACACTAGAAAACCAACACGCGCGCGATTATTTTGTTGAACGATATTCGCAAGGGGAAGTTTTTTCATTTTGAAATAATCAGAGGAAGAAATTTCTAAAATAAAGTGGTGAAATTCTGAATTGATATAAATGAAATGCATATGATTGAAGTATCCTTTATCGTCCATTTTTTATTCGAATACAAATAATTCAGTGACTTGTATAAAATTTCAAGATAATGAAGTCACGTCAATTGCACATCAAATTAAAGGAATTACTGTGCGAAGGAATTGTAACTGCATAATTTAATAACTTATAAGCAATTAGAAAGAAATTAGAAAGTATAAATGGAAGTTTTAAATGAAAATACATATAATTAAATTGTAACGTTTCGGGACGTGCCAGATGTTTTATACCTTCTTAGATATTATTGATCTACTTCTCTTTTCAGAAAGCTGTTGCATTAATTGAATATTCCATGAACTATCCGATACTTATTATTTTTTTACGCTTAAAATTATTTTTACTCCTAATGACTCTCTACTTAGATATATATGTATATAAAAAAAAATTAAATAAATTTTATGTAATTCAGATGGAAATCAAATTATTTATTACACTATTTCATGAAACAGCTTTATCTTCAGTAATTATAATTTTAGATACTAGAAAATATGTGATGTTAATTTATTAATTAGTGAAAAATCTCAAGAGATTTGTTTAAGTTAGGAAGCTAAGATAAAAAAAATGATTGAAACACAGACATAAACTGGGCTGAGGTCATGTTATGGAGACTTTGGCTTGCATCCAGAGAATTAAATGGAGACTTATTACTCTCTCTATAGCTGTTTCAATCTCTTAATTATCTTTACACATAGAAAAGTAAAATGTGTGTTAATACCTAATCTTAAAAAAAAACAGAACGAAAAATGATAAACTCGATATAAAAATTTCGTCTCACGATTTTCTTACAAGATATTTCAGCTCACTCTCAGAAATATATATTTATAAAGTAACGTATTAATATTTCAAAGCCTCTCTATAAATATAAATATAAAACATTCCATTTTGAAGTTAATTTTAAATATATACTTTTTAAATGAAGATCGATTTCTACAAAAGGTCTGGACATAATTCTAATTGAATTATAAGGAGTTGTCTATATATTACGCAACGCTTTTAGGACGGAGGGGGGATTTAGAGAACTTTTACGTAACATTATGTTATTCTTGGAATCATTTTAAATTATCTATCTATCTATCTATCCATAAATTATCTCTGCAAACTTAGAATCTTTTAAAGAGATTTAGATTTTTCAAATGTCTTGAAAATTCTTTAAAATCTTTGCAATTCTTATAGATCCTATTTATATTTTGCTAAATTATTTGGAATCTCTTGAAATTCCTTGAAATCCCTGTGGAGTAGATGAATTTGAAGTATGTAATTTCTACATTATAATATTAACCACAAATTAAATAGAGTTATTTCTCTTATTCAGTTGGGTGGGTTTAAAAATCGTACAAAAAAAATCGTTACGTAATAAATGGACAATCACTAACGCATAAAAGTATTTATAAATTGAAAAGTTTCGAAGCGCGCGTAACATCGAGAAGTAAATAGATAACTGAAAAATGGAGTGCAGGTAAAGAATTGCTCGCGAAATTATTCAAGACGGATCGATAGTTAGACGCTCGGTTGACGCGCAACTGAATTCAACTATCTATGAATGTGCACATGAATGCGCAGGTATAGAACTTCCTTCTCTCCACGGGAAAGAGTGAAGAAGAGTTTTTTAAAGAACTTTGTATGGCTTCTTTTTCGACTTCATAGACTGCCATTTGGCCATCCAACTTCTCTAAACAGAATGACACTTCATCTTCGAACCATCCTACTAAAAAATTAACATTTTTACCAGTCGTACTGATGTTTCATATAAGAAGGACATTTGACGTAAAATTATTATGTTTTTTTAAAGTTTGGATCATTGCAAATTGAATAATTCCTATTTCTCATTCTCAGGACTCCTAGATCGGTCCCTATAAATACATTTGTTGTAAATTTACTTTTTTTGGTTAAAAATTAAAATTTTCCGAAAATAACTTTTTTCGTTGAAAATTCACTATTTTCTTGAAAATAATTTTTTTTAATATAAAATAATAATATTTAGAATTAAATTACCAACTTTGATAATCCATCTTTTGGTTGAAAAGCAAAATATTTCTTTAAAAAACCTCAGGTTGTACAATTTATGTGAAAAGCAAATGTAGTTTTCGTAATCTAAGGTGTTGTTGAGGCCCATGGCTGACTTGAATTGTTTTGTACTACTGTCTGATGGAAAGTAGGACGACTACTGTATTTTGTTCAGTATGCACCTTGCTCTTCGACATATTATATGCACATACACATTGTACATGCTTAATCGAACCATCTTGTATTCGAAATTCACCCGCATTTTTATTTTAGTTTGAGCACGTATATACAGTTTTTTAAAATCGTTGCTGTAGTTGAAAATGTTTTTTTAAAAAAGCCATACGACCGTATCTTCTCATCAAACTAAAAGCTAAAAAGAGAAATGACATTTAAGTACATTTAAAAAAGTGCTTAATTTACCATTTTTAATCAAAGTAGAAAATAAACTTATTTAGTTTGATCTATCTACTCTCAATTATTAATCGAATAACATAGATATTTATAAACATGAATTACTTATGGTTTTGATTATAAACCTGTGTTGCCAGATGATCAGTGGGTTTCTCACTAGATTTAATAGAGTTTCTTTTTTTTTTTTTGTCCCCTTACTGGAAATTTTAGTGATACAAATTCTTTAGTGGGCAAACTTATAATTTAGAAAAAGTTGGATCGGCTTTGATCATCTGATTTATATTTTTCAATCAAATACTGATACTAAAGATATTTATTGACACTTTTAACCTTTTCGAGACTCAAAACTTGTGTTTTTGATGTTAACTATTGTAAGTATATCAAAATAACTCGTCTAAGGGGGTGTTACCTAAGACGAGGTGATATAACGATATATTAGGCGTGGCTAAATGTAATAGGCGTGGCTTAATATGGTGCATGTGACTTAAAATAGTAGGCGTGGATTAATATAGTAGGCGTGGTAAAATATAGTGGAATTTAAAGTGCTTTGAAAAGTTTTTTTAAAAAAAGAATCGTAAATATCACAATTTAAAAAAATTTTACATAAAATTCCTGATTCGACTTTCTAATTCGGATCTTTTTAAATTCCCGTTATTTCTCGCTTTTTTGCAATTGGTAGACACCCTGGAAAAATGGGCGGGTCTAGAAGTAGTCCAGGGGTGTGAATAAAAGTCTGATTATGGGGCGTGGCCCTGGGAAATTTTTCGTGCTCATTGGAAATGTAAATAATAGCAGCAAAGGAGGATATGGGCGTAAATAAAGAGAGTTGGGGCTGTGAATTTTTAATTTAGAAAGATATTTGTAAAGCTTGACCCTCACCTTAAAAATAGCCTGTAGAGTACGGCGCTGAAGGTCTGTGAAAACCAGGCGGGGTTTCTTGGGGGCGGGCTGTTGGTGTTCTGCCTGGGTCGCCATCTCGTCTTTCCTCTTGCATGCTGTAACGTCAAATTTGATTAAAAATCAGGCTTTAATTATATTCACAAATACATAAATTAAATTATTTTAAATTTAAATTTTAAGTTATCCTATAGAGTAGAGCGTCATTACAGTTCCCATAGTATAAAAAAAACTATTTTTTCTAGTCAGTAAATTCGTATATGCATCCATTTATAAAGTGTCTATTTTATTGGGTACTCACTTTAATAATGCTCTACTCTACACAACCAAATATTTATCGAATATTAAACGATTGTTGTAAAAATGTGAATAGAGTATACTGTAGGTGATTCACTTTTTTTTATTGATATTGAAAGGTTAACTTTGTTTTTATTGAGAATAATAATAAATGTTTTTTTTTGTATCTATGTATAGGAATGTAAATTAAAATTGACGTTAACATAGAAAATACGTCCGAAAGAATTGAATAATAATCATCAGGAGAATAAATTGAATATATCAAATCGTATAGGACAATTATTTATTCGACACTATGAGCCCATTTTCTATAAATTGAAACATCACATTTTTGTGATTTAAAGAGAAAAACTTTCTCTTAATAAATTGTTAAAGAATTGTAAATTCTTTGAGCCGCATTATTCAATTAAATGTGCAGTCTTTAGTTTCTAATGTAAAACGAAAAAGTATGAAATAGACTTTTGCAGAGTAATGCATAATTTAGTGAGCTCTAATAGACAGACTAATTATTCTTCAATTAGGGGTAATAGTATAATTATTGATATCAATAGAAAAAAATAAAATTATCAAAAGTTACATATAATAAATGAAAAAGATTAAAATTATAGAGGTGGTATAATTAAAAGAAAAAAAGTATTACTTACTTCCGCGCTGTGGAATTTGGGCAGCTGAAAGCAGAAAAAAAATGTAAATTAGTAATGATGTATAAATAAAGCAGCCGTGCATTATCGAAATCAGTGATTGATTGAATTATCCATAATGAAGATACAGATACACATTAAGAACATAACATGTACAGTCACTGAAAAAAGTTGAGTTGCATACACGAATCCCAACTTAAAACTACTTTAGTAACATTTCACTAAGGGTTAAGGGGTTTTGAGTGGGTTTATACGTATTATGATGCATTTCATGGACTTGTTCTGTTGTTATTGTTATGTTTCGTCTGTGTTGTGCTGCTGCCATTAAACCTGTACATTTACAATAAATAATATATTCACTTCATTCAATAATTAAATATAGTAACAGCTTCAAGTTTAATATACGGGTAACGTGAAAATTTCAAGTTAGAGAGTTTCGTAATACATTTTATATAAATAATCTCTTATTCAGTTTTTGGTGATGTATTCTGGCTCTTTTTATTGAAATATTTTTTTAGGTTCTGATTCATATATATGATGCATTTCATATACTCTATTTTCCAGGCCCTTTTTTCCAAACGCTTTTTAAATCTTTTTTCTATCCCCCTTTTCCATTCCTTTTTTTTTTTTTCTTTTTTAATAATTAAAAACTTGTCAACGTTTTAAATGATAGCTTTAAATGTTAGAATTTTACAGTCTGCTGAAACTTGAAATGCTTTCAGGTATAAATTATTCGTTTTAACATATAGTTGAAATTATAAACTACTTTATTTTAAATATATAAACTTTTAAATTTAAAATTCGAATTTATAATAGAAAAAAAATGCTTTCAATAAAAAATGTGTATTTCAATGAGATCTATAACTTTCCTTTGAAATATTTTTTTTTTAATTTTGCATAGTGACTGATAAACGGAAAAATCCATGGTTTATAGTTTTTTATGGTTTCACCAAGAAAATCAAATTTGCGCCAATTTTCACTATCATATTCGCAATCAGCGAGTTAAAATATATAAGTATACGCGGAGTTTAAACAAAATCTGAGGATTGACCTTTTTTCGGAAGTACACCCCCAAGTCTCTAATTGGGCATGAATTAATTATTAATCTTTTTGTATTGTAAAAGCAATTATTTTCTTTTACAAGTCTTTGAAGCACTAAACTCTTTTCTCTGGCTAGAATCCCCTTTGTAAAAAAAAATATTTTGAGCAATATGTCCAGTTTCCTTTTATATATACTGAAACGACAAGTGAATTAATCCGAAGCACATGGCATGCATGAATTGGAGAATCGGCACTGATAAAAGACACGTGAGACATGTATGTTCTGAAATGCGAAAGCAATCATACCTATACGCCATTATAACGCAGTAATGGATATAAAATTCCAAGTGAAGAGGGAATAGAGAGTCCGTGGACAGTTGGAAGGATATGGACAATTGACGTGTTCGTTATTACCATGGATTTAAAAAAAATTAAAAAAAAAAGTATTCCTTCTGCCGATCCTGCAGCTTCGTTCGTTGGTTCGACTGCCTGGGTATATAAAGTAAATCCAATCGAAAAGGATAGATAGTCGAATGTAGACAGGACAGACGAGTAAAGCAACGAAAAAAAGAGCTAACGCTGAATCTGTGAGCATGGCGTAGATGAGAGAAATATATACGTAATACGTTCCATCGAAGGGCACGTTCGAATGCTTTGATTTCAATTTCATATGAAAACTGTGAAATGTATTCGAGATATTGCAGCATTTTTATGCTCAGACGAAAAGACGGACTTGTTTAAAGTAACGATGAGATAGACTTGAAAATAACCATCCAAATGATGAGATTTTTTTAGAAGGTGCAGCTCATCCCCTATATATTAGTGATTTTAACTTTTTAATGTTAATGAAGCTCAGATTGGTATAAAATAATTATGATATAATCGGCACATACCGCATTATTTATGTAGTTTTCAATGAATACAATATAGGAATCGGACCGGGTTCCCACCGGAGGTTTCAATAATAATTTTAAATTAATTCACCTTATTAATTATATCTATGCAAATGTAATTAATATAACAATTATTAATTTTGATAGTCAATAAACTTGGTCTGACCCAAAGGATATTATTTTCATATATAAATGTCTTACAGAACCAGCAATAAATCTCGTAAAATTCCTTGAAATTCCTTACTCAAAATACACTCGACTCTCTCAAACATAACCAGCATCTCTCTCAAATCGCACTTGATAACCATGCGTGCGTTGACTGCGCATACGTTATCTTTGGGAGAGTCGAGTGTGCTCAAAACCCCATAAAATATTGTTAAATTAACATTACTTAAATTGTAATCATCAAATGTATAATACTTGTCTTGAAATTGGAAAAATATTTATTTAAAGGTCCTAAAATTGTTAAATTTCAAATTGGAATCATGCAATATTTTCTATCCTTTTTGTATTTGAATATTATTCATTTTCCGTGCAATTTTTCTTAATTATACACTTATACATATATGTACTTAGTGCGCGCATATTATTCCTGGTTTCTAATAATTTTCATTTTATTTTCAGAACCTTAGAGATACTACGAAAAATTCCTAGAGTGTGTAAACGATGATGTTCGGGTGGCACTTTGTACTCCGCGGCAACGTGCACAAGGCAAGGTTATACTTTATCGAATGTATTGGCAAGGGCCGACCGCCGTTATACCAAGTGGAAAAAATCTGATCAGACACGTACTGTCAGTCCCGCTTAATCGAACGTAGTACAAAGTCGACAAGGCGCAAGATACCAACACACAACAAAGAGAATACAGCTCTTTACGAGGTAGGTACTTGCTTGTTTCCTCTAATAAAATAGAGTATAGAGACTTTGAGGTCTAATAGTTCCCAAAGTTAAAACACCAAAACATTCAAACCTCAGAATCATCTGAATTTGTCTCAAAAAATATATTGTGTTGAATTGCAAAAATTAAAACATTTTTTAAAAGTTTAACTTTCATTGACGAGGAGATTGGAATCTGTTGCAGAGAAGAAAATATCTACAAAAATTTATTTTGAACAAAAGAATTAAATATCTTTAGGATATTACATTTTGACTGAAAAACATATGAACGTCATGTACCGCCAAGCTGTTGAAAATGGAGACAAAGTGCTGTTTCATGTTTCTATGCTTTCTCGCGTATTAATTTCAGAGAATTCAGAAGTGAAGTGACACCAAAATTGACACGAGAGGAGGTCAACGTTCTCGATAACACAGCTAAAATAATACAAAATAACTTTGATAGGTTCAAGTAACCTGCTTTTGGTTAGGAATTAAATTTATCATGAAACGCTCAAGTTTTTGAAGAATTCTATTTATCGTTTGCAAATTGAAACTTTTAAAATATTCAACAATTCTTTTAATTCAAAATATATGGCACAACAATATTTAATATTGTACTTTTAATTCTATAGCTTTTTACTCTTAATCGTTCATAATTATAAAATTCAAACACTACAACTATAAACCAATTGCGCAACTTACAAAACAAAGAACCCTACATAAATTCTGAATTAATCTCTATATATTGCGCTTCAACGTTCTCTTTCTAGAAAACACATCAATTTCAATTTGAAACTTTGGAAACTTCTATTTGGAATCCCGGAAAATGTTTACGACTTTAAATTATGATTGAAAAGCCTCTGATTGCAAAGGAATTCATGTAAACAGTTTGTAAAATTCATGTTATCAAAACAGTGATTTACAACTAGGCGAATTTTAATTTAAATTCGCACTTTCCCGGCAGATTAGACTCGTCGTCTAATTTTTATACAAAATAGTATATTTTTCATCAAGGACGTGAAGGAGGTTATTTTGGCGAGTATCTATACACGGAAAAAAATTTAGTAGAGAGTTGCTGCACGCACACTACACCTCTAATGCTAGCTGCTACTGCTGCACCACAATAAATTAGTAATATCTTCAAGAACAGCAACTGCAACAAATTTTTTTCCATGTCATAGTTATTAAATGAAGTGTTAAAGAAAAGTTGCCGAAAATTTGCTAAATATGTATAATGCCATATATCATTCAAATCTGAATTTAAAGGTGACAAACTCTATATAGTCTACCTCTATCATTTTCCTTGAAAATATTTTCTACCTAGCCATTCTAAGCGTATTCTCAAAAATGGAGATTGGACTATAAGAGACTTTTTGCGGTATTAAAGCCGCATTTGTTTCGAAATAGTCAATTTTGATCGAAGTGGAGAAGATCGTGCAAGCATCTGTTTAGAATAACTCAAGAATGATTGCAGTTTTCTGTCCTGGGTTACGTTACGTGGGGTAGTAGCGTCACGTGCTTCCAATAGCCCCAGATATACATATAATATACGCCGAGTATGTATATACCGGGTGTACGGGTTATGTGAGTCTTCGTTGCAAAAATTTACTTGCTTCAGTTCGACTAGAACATCTGATACGAGAGCATTCAGAGACTGAGGAGCATCCCTAATTTCTAGTTTAGCCAAGATTTATGGCAGTGATTCACTTTTATTGCTTATTGCCTGATGTCCCTTTCCGATCTGCCGATTCACGGAGTTTTCTTGAACCAAGTATGTTATATGCTCACAGGACATCGCATCGTCTACCAATACCATTTTTCACTCTCTGAGTTTAGTGGCTTCAAAATTCCTTCTTCACATTATTACTATGTACCTATGTATTATGGCTTCACATTATTCATCTATATATAAATAAGTTTTCTTATTAAACTTTTATGTTTAGCATTTTCAGAGAAAATCTTCATTCAAAGTAAAACAGCTTGAATTTATGCTTTTGACAGTTTAGAAATTCTTCCTTCACTATTTTACCATTAAAATTAGCAAACTACTTTTAAATACAATAATTATTTTGGAAGTTATTAATGTTTTAAAACAACATTAAAATTTGATGTTTAGAAAATTTTATGGGATTTTTAAAAAAATTTTTAAGAGTTTCAGCGGATTTTCAAGAGACTTTTCAAGACATTTTAAGGAATTTAAAGAATTTAAAAATATTTTAATCAATTTAAGAAAATTGCTAGTTATTGCAAATATTTTTTAAAGGATTACAAAAAATAAACAAAAAATGCACAAGACAAGTTTATGGCGCCTTGAAAAATTTGGTTCCCTGCTTTATTAGAATCCATGTCACTTTTCTAATTAGGTCACCGAAAATTTGAGGTAAATAAAAATTATTAGTCAAATATTTTTATCAAGGACAATTAAATATATGCGTATAGGGCAAATACTGATACTTAATCTCAACGAAATGCTATATTTACTTTATACTATTGTCTGACCCAGAAAAGTTATGACTACTGGCGTGTGTCGAGAACTGCGGAGCCTATAAGTACACAAAGGTTGACGATTTAATAGGCAGCTCTTCTACATTTTTTTTACAGTTCACAAGTTTCATTTATAAAATAATCAATGCAACAGTAGTTAACCAAACTTGACTAAAAATTCATAAAAATTTCTTAAAATTTCTAAAAATATCTTTTAATCATTTGTTGAAGAAAAGAACATAATATACACTAAAAGGGAGAGAAACATTTTTTTCTCGCGCGACGTTTGCAGCACACGTCAAAAACGCCTCTTCCCTCTCTTGGTGTATAATATACTATTTAGGGTTTTAAGAAAATTAAAGTTTAATATCAATCTTTATAATATGATGGAGTGAATTGAAATTCATATCCGTCAAAAAAGTATAATTCTTCTTCAAAATCCGAAATATAGCTCACTGTCAGTGAGGGTTAGAGCGCTGGAACAAACTTTCAACAACAACCAACATATTATTATATATAGATTAATATAACATCAATGAAATGGTTCTAGACCCACCACATGCGATTTACGCCGGGGACTGATATTTTTATTTTTTAATTTACGGGAACTATTTTTATCATTGTAATTAACTGTAAAAACTATATCTTAGAGCCACGTCCATCTTCAATCTATATATTTAAGACGGGCCCTGAGAGTGATTAATTCTAATAATTATTATGCACCATATACATTTTCCATCACCACTGAATAGCATCAAATCGGATTGATATATTTTAAATAAATAGACATATGAAAAGTTCACCTTAATTCCATCTTCAGCTCTCTTGAAAAGTATTACACATTTAAAGAAACATTATATTATATACAAGTAATAATACAGTAAAGGGCATGTTTATAAATGTAGAATGTCGGTGGAATGTGTTACCATTCATATTTTTTACCTTACCAATAATATACTCACAGTAATAAGTGAATAGATTAATAAAATTCTTAATAAATATTGAACAAATATCGATAATCCATATATATATTTTTTTTGTGGTGTTGGTGCTTTTGAGAGTATGTTGGAGTTGATAAGTGTCGATATTCATGCTTAATTAGACAAGGGGTATAGAATCTATGGCAAGGGTTAACTAATACGGGTCTCTATAGCTGAAATAGGACCTCTGCTCAATAAACTACAAAAATAGATATTATTATAGTAACAATGGATCTAGGCTTAGGATACAAAAGTGTCTGGTAGGGAACTGATCGTAACAAGATGCTCACGTGGATTTGACACCGTTTGGGCCAAAAATTGGCGATTTCGTGCAAACGAAGCTTGCATTTCTCGGAAAATCTCTCAACTTTTGCTAGATTCTCTCGCGAATATTTAGCATGATTATTTATTAAATTCCTCTATTACGTCTTCGAGTTGTTTTCACAAAGCTAGCCGCTTTAATCGACTCTCGAAATCAGTTTACCTAATTTAATATATTAATTGTTTATAAATAATATTTTCTCGAAATATAAATTAGAATTTGCAAGGGATTGTTGATGTTGAAGAATTGTCTGGGTCTTGAGTCGTAAAAATCGACGAGCTGTCAGTCAAGTAAGCAACGCCTTGAGCAACAACCTTCGTGACAACTGACGCGAAGACGTAAAATATTGAGAAGATCTTGATCTAGGGTCATCTTCAGTATGTTGGCCATGCAACTACTAGCCCGGTGGCGTTTTATTGAGAAATGATCTCTTCTTACAATGACCGACCGACCGTGCCATCCCCCTCTTTTTGCTTTTATCTCTCACACTAAGTCCCAGCATCCTCCCTTACAATTAAAACCTTTGGTCATTTAGACAAAGGGAAATCCGGTAACTTTGTCACCAATGTATTTCAAGGGTCCAAATTACCATGGCTTTCAAAGACTCATCAATCTCTAATCATCTGTCCGAAATATACTGACTGCAAATTTACGATATACCTCTTCCCAACTTCGCATTTAATCGCGGGACACATTCTATGTCATGAATACGCAACGAGAAGCACAGAATCGTCGTCGTAATTAACAATGATCATTCTTAATGATCCTCAAGGCATCCCAGAATTAATACCACGTAATCCTGTTATCGGCTTCTGCATAAATAACTCCTGATATAGATCGACTTCATTAATTTTACAGCCGATCGCAAAAAGATTGACTTTATGATTTTGTCTCTATAAATTTGATATGGTTATTTTAAACAATTAATCTTGGGGAAGCATAATTGATTGAATAATGTAGTTCTCGGGAGACTTGAAATACATCAGCGACACATGTCATCATAACTCTGTCTTCCACATGCAAAATTAAAGTGCTTGTAACTTTTTCTTGTAATTAGTGCTTCATAAGCTTTATTTTTAGAAGCCACTCTCTTTCTCTTTAAAATATCAAAAAATGAGTGACTTTTAAAAATTATATTTTTTATGGGAAATTTTTAAAATGAAACAACATCCTTCTTAGATTTGTTGATCAGAATATTAATCATCTTAATGATATGTGCGTCAAAAGTTTATAAGATACTATTTTGACATTATTACGTCAGTAAAAAGATTTAAATAGGAAAAATGATCTTTAGATATTTCACAATTATAAAATTTCTTTCTCAATACAAGAATCAGCACTTTGTGTTGAAATCCTCTGAAATTCCTCAAAATTCCTTGAAATCTCTTAAATTCCGCACAGCCTTTACAATTCTTGAAAATATATCTTAATCTTTTCAATTCCGCACAAACCTTTAAAAAATAATTTTGACAAACTACTGAAATTCCCAAAAATTTATTGAGATCCCTTAAAATATATAAAATTTCTACAAAATCTTCTGAAATTTATTAAAATTCCCTGATATTCTTTAAAATTCCCACACATCTTTTAAAACTTTTTAAAATTCCACAAAATTGCTAATTGAAAATTCCTGAAAATTGCAAGAAATGTTTTTAGATACTCAAAATCCCTTGCAATCTCTCTTAATATTTTAAATGCCACAGAAACCTTTAATATTTATTAAAAATTAGAAATTGTCTTAAGAAAGAATTACAATTACTATCAGAAATCTGTTTACTCCATATTCAGACAAATGATAGAATAGAAACATCTAATATAAATAAATGATTATCGATTGTCAATGGCCAGTCAATTTCACTAAGTGCATTACAGTTATTTTTAATCGTATGTACATAAACTTCATAAGAAATTATTTTGTTATCACTGCATTAATATAAAAATGAATTTCAAGGGATTTCAAAAGATTTTATAGAATTTCAATAGAATTTCAAAAGAATTAAAAAAAAGTTTAAGAATTTTCAAGAGGTTTCAAGAAATTTTAAATGATTTAAAAAAATTTTGAGAGATTAAGGATTTTTTATATAAAGAAAAGTGAAATAATTGAAAAAAGTAGAAACACTTAACTTCACGGATGCAGAAACAATTATTCATCGTCATTGTCATCATCAGCATCCTTAGTGCTATTATTATCATTATTATCAACATAATCATCATCATGTGGAAGACAGGCTACACTGTAAAAAACAAACGAGCAACCCCTTGCCTATATGGCCCCAGAGGGTAGGTCGTATTCTGGAGTCGAGGGGTGGTGGGTTTATGGGGTTGGTATACATATTAGGTGATGTACCTGGGACGCATTAAGTTAATAGACCTTGAAAATAATAAAAAAAACCAATGGCTGCAGGAAGGAGACATACCTACCAGAATACCACCCACATCTGGTGATCTGGTGAAAGCAAAATGACAAGAATTTTCGCTTCGTTACGAAAATCATTTGTCCCCGGCGTGATCTGATTCGCTAGTTTCGAATTTAGAGTGTGTCTACTTAGTAGTAAGACGGTCCGGAGTAAGTTGCGCATTATTATACCCTCAGCATGAACATTGCAATGTCTTTGACAATGACGGACCTAATCGAAGCGCAGCGTCATAGAGATATAAAGAGAAAGTGGAAAGAGTGCTCTAACCCGATGTGTAATCGATAAAAAAAACACATCTACACTTATGCTCTACAACAATACGATAGCCAATTTTTCCTTTGTTTCGTGTTCAGAGCTGGGCACTACAATTACAATTCATTTTCAAATTTTTCCTCTGAAAAGATGCAGAAATCCTTTACGCCTGTGCAGTGGCAAGTTCTTATTTCTCCATCTACGCACCAAAATTCTGTTGTTTTTAGTCCAGCTCTGACCATTATTACCGTCCTCTCTTCAACGAATTTCGCAAATTTGACTTAGAATTAATTTTTCTTTGTTAGACTCTTCTCTGAAAGAGCGACTCGAGCAGCTTCTCAATAAAATGCCCCCGTAAGTGTCACTTGTTTTGCGCTTGTATAAGTTTCTTTGCATGTTGTTTGATAATTTCTGGTTGATCTAAAGCTTATTACGTATAAGAAGCAGCAGCAAAGGATATGTATGCGAGTGAAAAGACACCATAATGTATTACATATATATATGTATGTATATTTGCATATATGTATACATATATATTTATATAATATATGCATACGTTTCCTACGGGTACAAAAGGAACGTGCATGGGATATTTTGATTTTGCCTTTTTCGAACTGATTGACGTACAGCTAAATCAGGATAAAGAACACATCGCAAATATGTACAACTCGTTTTATCGCCCGAATGTCGTTCCTAATCCACGTTTTCAAAATCAACGAAAAAAAAAAACAACTTGACTGGATCTGCTTGCAAGCTCGTTTCGGCATAAATCGTTTTATTGGAATATCCATTTTCATTCGAGCCTAGATGGCTTTCTCGTTCATCGTCCATTCGTTTAAATTAATTAATAGCTTTGGACTTAAAATTATAATTTGAAATCAAGAGAATCTAATAAATCCTGAAATTCATTGGATTTGATGATTTGGAGCCAGCATTTCGAACGAATCCGAAGCAGATCCAACGTCTTGATTTCTTTCTGACTTCAGAAACTTGTAATCCGATACCTCGTTTCAAACAACCATGTCATCGATTTTCTGCAGTTCGTCTCCCTTAGAAAGTGGGTCAGTTAGCAACCCACCATTATGGATTGTGGAATAATTTATCTGTATCTCGACCAAATTATTTCAACATTCGTAATGGAAAATAAGAGCTTTTGATCCCAGTTAATTGTGTATTTTAAAAAATTCTTTCCGATTCATTTTTTCATAGTTTCTTTAAATTTCAAGATATCTGCATGGTCGTGTATCGAATGAAGATGTCTTGCGATCGAGGCCTACAATCGCGCAACATCAACCCTTTCAACCACGACTGATGCTTCATCTTCAATTTATTACTGTTATTATTAGTAAACGTCGAAATGTTCCACAGCGTACGTCTGCATTACATTTCGACTGACTTCAACAAACACTGTACCGAATTACTGAGATTCTGACTGCTGAAAATCGAAGCTTACGGATTCCTTACCAAAATTCCTTTCAAAACATTCCTCCAAATCCCTTAGGGTCTGTTTTTTTAGTTACAATCTAAATTTGCAAATTCGTGAATTAAGGAACGACAATAGTAGAAAATAACTCAACAAAATCGCGTCTCCTTTCTTCGCAAAATATCGAAAATTATTTGCATAATCTAACTCTCTATATGAGAAAAATGAATCGTTAGTTGTGGTTAAATAATTGTGTTCAACAATACTCTTCATGGAATGTGGATTCGCAAGTTCTTAATAATTGCCTACCCGACATCGATCAATAAAATAAATACGTAATTAATCCAACGAATTGCTTTTCCCGTCAGAATGCATGACAAAAGAATGAAACGTGTACAAAACTGCCTAAAGAATAAGGAAAATTACTCAAGGAGATTTTTTTTAGTTGCGCACGACCGTCATTTATAACATCCAAAAATCACTTAAGAAAAATAACAAATAGGGAAAATTTATGGGGAGAGGCATTCTGCATTTTAATACTATAACTTGACTAAAGTCTGCAGTTCTGATCAGTTCTTCGAAAAAGTTGGTCTAAAATCGTATGCAAAATTGTAATTAAAATTTACAGCAAAATTAAATCTTCTAACTCCTATTCTTATCTGCATTGTCTGTGCATTTGAAAATTGTTAGGTGATTGAACCTCGCAATTATACTAAATGAAATACGAATAATTAATAGCTAAATCAATCGATCAATCTTAGTTCAATTATATCCACGTCTCACATAAATTAATTCTGCAAGTTTGAAAATAGTCAGTTAAGAGAATAATGAACTCTATCCAAGAATTAAATAAATGACAATGCCATAAAAATATAGGACCACCTCCCTCTGATGTGACTAATGCAAAGTCTCTCGAATCTGTTTTGTATATTGTATATTGTGTTTCTATTCATTTTTTATAAATTACAAGGTTTATCATTCGAAGTACTGATGGTAAATTTAATGATCAGATCTGCTAGACCGGCGTCATCGGGACGTATTTGGGACCGGAGGAGAGCAAATAAAAGAACGGAGCAGCAGCAGCAGGAGCAGCAGCAGCAGCAGCAGCATCAGCATCAGCAGAGCAGTTAACCGCATATGAAGTTGAAAAGGCTACGCTTAGACGTATACAACGATACCAGTTATAAAGGGAAACGAAAAAAAGAAGAAATAGAAGAAAATACAATAGGTTATGTATATGTGCACGAGAGTCGATCGATCCATCCATCAGTCAATTAATTAATTCATTAATTCAACTATTAACAATCAAGAATTAACGAAAAACGGACCGTGACGAGATGCAAAGGCAAGTTAACCGGCAAGTATAACAGATAGAGGTCGGGTTTAACAATACGTCATATCTCGGTATGTATTACAACAATATTATTGGTAGTAAAGGTGGAATTATTACGAACACCGAAACTGAGAGACTCACAAGCAGGAAGAGGAGGGTGTTTTCCTTCTTTTAGAGTTGACTGATCTCACGTTAACATTGCGCATCTGGCAGTCTGCAATGCAAAACACATTGGAAGGTTCAACAACCGACGGCCTTCGAGAAACTTGGGTCACCGTCGACTGATGGGGTTCTAGGGAGTATTTTTTTTTTTTTGACGAGCCCCTGCTTCCATCTCTACTTTTTTACTTCCTCGTCATTTTTCATTATGTTTCTTTTATCAATTACTGATAAATCTACAGTCAGCCTGGAACAGTTCTAGGATCTGTATTCCCTAAAGCTCTTCTCGAAATTCTGGATTATGTCATGGTTAAGTCGATCATTTGGTTAAATTATGATTTGCTTTTTCGAGAGAAGCTTCTGGGATTTGCCGAACAATCTTAGAAAATGTATTCGTCACATGTTGGCACGTAGAAAATCTAATCATGATGAAAGAACAATTTTGCTTCAGATCACGTACATACAAATTGATGGTTCAGTTTTGTAATGCTAGGTAACTATGGATTTGCATCTTGTAATTCATATTAGGACCGAATCATGAAATTAATCGGTTGCAGTTAAATGGGTTGAAAGATGTCTTTAATAGTTATTGGAATAAAGTTCAAGTCACAAATTCAAAATCAATTTTTTCGGTCATATTTTAAAGGGTTATTTCAATAGAAACGCAACAATTTGTCGGCATATTACAATTTATTCCTTCTATGATGCAAGAAGCTTAAGTTGTAACAAAAAATTTTGAAAAATTTAGTCATCTTGACTGTAAAAAAATTTATGTTGGTAAATTGTTATAATTCTATAGAAATTTACCATTAAAATGAGGGAAGCAACTTTTAATTTTTTTAAATATCATTAAAATTTCAACTTTTTTTTTTACAATAACTTGTTAGAAAATTGAGAAAATGCACAGAATTTAGATTGCATTCAATCTATCTAAGTGAAATTTGTCTTTTTAATTTTGACTTGCTAATTGATTTATATTTGTTTGGTACTATAGCAGAAATTAACCCGCCATTGACCGGAATTTTAACTGATTATAGAATTTCAAGAAATTTTACAGGTATAATATTTTAAGACATCTTATTTGACTTTAGGGCATTTTAGGGCTGATCTCAGGCAGCAGATTAGACATGTTTAATAAATGGTGAGGCAAACTTTTAGACTACATCAGAGTCTTTTTTTGATAAAATGACCACGACTAGATTCGTTTCATCATGATTGTTCATTAAGAAAGGGGTTATACGTGCCAATATGAAATACAACGTAGGAATTCTGCAAAAAGGGCTACGAACAAAAGAAAGTAGGAGGAAAAGTATAATGGCGATATCGAAACGTTGGTGATTGCAGGGCCTGTTTTAGACCCTGATTACCTCTCTTACCCGGGTGCCAACTACGAATAGAGTCCACTCTAAATTCGAAACGAAATCAACAGGGTATTATGACATAATATATAATGAGATGGTATCGTCTCCAAAAGTACGAGATCCGCATTTGGGGCTTTTTGATCGTTTTCGCTTCGTTTCGGTTTCAATGAAGGCGTACAGGAATAATATACATACGTATTTAAAATCGACAGCAAGCGAAAACAGATGCAAACTTTTGAAATCTTTTATTATTTAAAACCTTTTATTATCTGAAACCTTTTATTATTTTGAAACCTTTTATTCTTTAAAACAGTTTATTCTTTTAAGTGCCAATTCCGCGCTCAGTCATAAATGTGAAGAAAGGCACGAGCAGAGATCATGAAGTTTCTATTCGTCCTCGTTCTCTGCAGTCCGCTTTGAGTACCGAAACGAACTTGCGATTCTATTAATGCCAATCTTGTTATATTCATCATTTTATGAATAAGATAACGCTTCTATTACTGAAGAAGTCGATAAAGTCAGGCAGTTTCTGGACTCGTTCTCTTGGTAGCTGCTTTGAAATTCTACTCTAGAGCGTTGCCAATCAATCATGCGGAACACTTCGACTCTTAAAAATTTTCCTCTATAAATTCTTCGATTCTTAGACTCGCAGAAATCCACACGATTCTACATACATAATTTTACTGCATAATTTTCATATGCATTCTTAGACTCCCGATGATTAGAAACGCTCCAAGTTAAACTTATTTTCATAACGAAAAACATTCTGATTTCGATGACCACACTTTTACTATTTATTTTTCAGTTGTAATTGTATGGAACTTATGATTGATGAAAGCTAAAGTGAAAGGTAAAGGTATCAAATGATCGGTCATAGAGATCAAATTTTGAATTTTATATTTTTATTTGCATTATTTTATTTGCATTCTATGTATATATGAACTCTTTCGAGGACGCAATCATTCTTTTTTACATCATCACAGTTCCATTCTTTTTGGTCGATTTTGTGCAAATTCTTAATGTACATCGAAAATCTGAAAAGGATTAAAATGGAATTGAAGGCTCCGCACCAAATTCGTCTGCAGAATTGAAAACGTGAATTGACTCTTGTCGATCAGTTCAAGCTAATTACTTATTATTATTCATTCTATATGCAGTGGTTATAAGAGCTTATAACATGTTCGATTAAAGTATCCAAGTGCTCATTAATATTGTATTAATATGATCAGAAACACATTGCAAATGTCGATATTTTCATAGATTCAGTGAAAAAGCCTGTATTAAGTGAATAGTGTTACTTAATTTAGAAACTGCATATTGATAATGTGAATGCGAGATTGATGCCGCTGCGAGATGAAGTACTTTAAAAATAACTTCCGCAATAGAATCATCAAATAGTTAATTCAATCTGGTGAATGTAAATCGGATTTAAATAATATCAAGTTATAAAGATAACTTACAAAGACAAGCTGTCGGCCCGGAGTCACATTTTCTTCGCAAATAGAAAATCACTTTTTATTTAATTTTTAAAATCATAAATTTGTGACTTTTCTAAATGACTCGATTATTTCATTAAATGGTTTAGTGAATTTAGGTTCAAATTTTACACGGAAAAAAATTGAGGCTATGAAAACGAAGTTATTCCTTTTATGACAATTATAAACGTAGTTATATATACATTCAGTTGTCATAAGGAATAACTTCCCCGTCACAGCCACATTTTTTTTCCGTGTGACTTACTTATTTCCCAGCTTAATACCAACCAAAATAGTTTTTTTATGCCAAAAAAATAGTTTTTTCAGGTCAAAACAAAAGGACCTAACAAAACAGTTTGGTTGCACAAAAATAACAACAAAATCATTTTATTGAGCCAAAAAAATTGCGGAATATGATTCGGAAAATTTCGGATTTTAGTTCAGAATGAATTTTCAATCTCAAAATGTTTGCCAAAAAGATTCAAAAAGTTGAGAGGAATGGTTGTTGAATACAAGGATGCGTCGCAGGTCCTTGATAGGGAATTAAAGGCTGAAGTTAAAAGTTAGCCTTCATATTGATAGAACCGAGTTTTTGACGATTGGTTTATCTGTCCTCAACGTTTATTGGGCCTGCCGATGCAAAGGAAGAGCGAACCGATAACATATTTCTGATCCAATTCGTACTATGTAATGGCAAAATGAACTTTTGTAAACCCTTCGTTTCTCTTTACGAGGAGACAGTCGCTGACTTCGTTATAAATTGCTAAATACCATCGGGTCTCCGCAAAAGGGAGATCCGAATAACGAAACCACTCGGTTCGTTAATCGAATTTCATATATTCATAGGTAGAAATATACTTTTTGTAGACTAGGATTTTTATTTGGAGGGGAATAATTGAAAAATTGTTCCCTCAGTGGAATTCGGATTATCGGAAACTAAATTAATGAATCATAAATCCAGTCAGCAAGTAAATATCTTCGGTATTCAAGAAATTTTATACGATTTTTTTTGGATGTTAGGAAACATCATATAAATACACGATATTTTGTGAATTTACATATTCAAAAAGAATTAATGATATTCTAATGGTTATTAGATAATTTTAAAGAATTTTAAGGGTTTTCACGAAATTTGAAAAGATGGAACGAGATATCATGGGATGTTAGAAAGCTTCTCGGAGAAGCTTTCTAACCGTGACACAAGCATCAAATTGGCGCGCGAATAAGTATGCGATAAGAATGTGTAGATTATTCTTTATTTCGGACACGCCATATTCTGTGAAACGTGAAATGAGCCTGTCTGGATTTTAGCGTAAAATAGTGAATTTTTGGCAGCGGCCAGAATTTCTCAATCCGATATCGAAGGCGATCGAAAATCGCGATCACGTGACTTTGGTAGACTTTTTTTTAAAAAAAAGAAAAAAAAAACGGAAACATCCGTGAGATACCTGTCTATCGATCCGTGGAAGCATAGGAAGCCGAAACGAGTTCGGTCATGAAATAAAAGGCAAAGTCCACGGCGCTGGGGGAAAAATAATACTTCCAGCGGCTAAAGCTTATAATAAATGTTGGAGAGGTACCGTTTAGGTATGCGCTCGCTCGTCCGTTCGATTTTTGTCCAAATATGATGGTTCGAGGTCGAAGCTTTCGGTGAGGAGTTTGGTTCGAATATTGGAAAATGCGGAGCCCGAGTACAAGAGAGTTGCAGGCTCAATATGCATATAAACATAATACCTTGCTGTCCTGGCTTGTCGGTGAGCACACATATACAAATAGAGAGAACCAATAGAAAGGCAATACTCAAGCTAGTCAGGATATCTACCTACGTGTATATTTTATATCCGCTGAGAGGCTAGGAAGCTAATCCAAACCCGAGTTTTACGTGAAAGCAGCCGAACTGCAGTTGTGTGGGTCCGAGTGACCGGATTTTCCGTAATTATAATCCTTATTGGCTGCTGCACATTTTCCCCGCTGTGATTCCCTTTCTTCCAGAATTTCAAATATTGGCTGTACTTTTCGTTCATAAATACTCTCTCATTATTCATCTAAAATCAAATCTTTCGATTTGAGATTTTTCTGGGGTTCGATTGATTTTATAGAGAAAAATCCGCTTATTACATATGTATTATTAATATGTAAATTATACGTTTCGCTTATCCGCAGATTAGTATTAATTGATATTTAATATTTGCACATAAAAAAAGAAATTATTGCTTTCGGATTTCGTTAATATTCGGAAAATCGAGTGTATCTTCTGTTATGATAAGAAATGTTAATTTTAGAATATCCATAACCATAAACTATAAAAGTTATTTTAAAAATATTTTAAACTTCTTATTATTGTATCATAAAACATATAATACAGTAAGAGCATGCGTATAAAATTCTTCATATGTATTTTATTATGTATATTTTTTAAATTTTATGCTTAACCGTCACATCATGTTTGATTTGACATGTCCGTAGGATAGAACCGCTTTCGCAGGAAAAGCTAAGTATAGATAGGAGAGATAGGAATTTTGCACGATCAATCGATCAAAGATGTATGTTTTAGGGAAATGAGACGACTTTGAAAACGTGAGATATGCGGTACATTTTCTCCATTACGAATTCCTTGACCTACTAAATTCGTATTTTTATTCAACTTGACAGTTCTCTCAATTCAAAATTGTCAAAAATCTTAGAGAAAGAAATTGACATCTATTAAAAGATGCTTTCATAATACAAAAATAATAGTTTTATTATTATTATTAAACGCTCACTACAGGTTAATATTGGGAGAGTCGAGTGTAGTTGATTAATTAATTTCTGAATTTTGCGCTATTTTAAAAATTAGGCCCCCTATTTTTCATTCTCGTAAGTGTTAATTATTCTCCGAATTTCCTAAATACATAATTCTTTCTCCCTCGTGGGAAACGCTCTAATTATTTAATAATGTGAATAAAAAATGTCTCTCGTGGACAGCGAGGGAATTCGCTGCCGCTAGGATTGATGAGTATCTAATTATGCGAATAAAACTGTGCAGACAGGTGGGGAAAGTGTGTGAGTGTGTGGACACAAATGTGTGCCAGCAAATGAACGAATGAACGAGTAAAGTTGTAGTATAGATGCGAGGGGTTAGGTGCAGGGTGTCCTGTCGAGGGTTTTCCGCTCTTGGTTTCAAACTAGAGCATCTCGACTGGCTAGCAACGTACATCGAACTAAGCTTTCAGTTTACTGTGCTGCAGATTTAAAAATTTCACAATTTGATGAATGACCGCGACACGTCAACCGCTTCGTGATTAATCGAAAATGAAAGAAGGCCGCCTCCATAAATCCGCAAAAATTATACCAAATAAAGCTGAATTAAAATGCCATATTTCACATTTTTTAATTAATACGTTAGCACTTTTCATAATATATCAAACAAATTTCCTCCCTCCTCTCTAAAAAATTTCGTGTAATGAAATGTGTCGAATCTATAGCTCGCATACATTGTTGTTGCAAATCTGATTGGTTTTTGAACGATTTGAAGCTGCTGATAAGAAGTAAAAGAAAATAAATAATCGCGGACGTAGATATCATATTTGCATTTAATTCCTCTTTTAAGAGGGAAAGAAGCTTCATCATACATAAACGAAAATATTTACAGTGAGACCGCAGATAACTGAAAAACATCGTGTAAGTTGGAGAATAAGGGAAGGGGGTGATTGAACATTTTGAATCCAATAATATTGTAAGCTGTGGTATATGGTTAGAGGATTGAGGATAATAATTCACGTAACATTGGCTCTCTCATAGTCGAAAAAAGAATTTAATTACAAAAAAGTTTTGGCATTCCATCAGTTTGGTTTAGACATACTGCATGTATCGTGAGGCATAGAGTAGAACTCCCTCGCTTCGGTCGCGCGTATCTGTGGTTTATATACAAGGCAGCCATATATACCCCAACCCCAACCCCAATCCCTTCACCGACTCATCCTACTCACTTGCACCCGAGCCGTTTTTTATAAAAGGTTATGCAATATTTTATTAATAATACAATGCGTTCTTGTAACGCCATTATCGATCTCCTTTCCAGAGGGTTATTGTTATAGCTCGTTGAAATTTTGCAATTAATATTGAGTAGGCCTACCCCTCCCAAAAATTTACTGCAATCACAATTATTCTCAGTTGATGGCTGCATTCAATTCTTTGAAAACATTTTTCAAGACTATTGTAAATCTCATGCAATAAATCTCATGCAATATAAAAATCCAGTAATTTTTAAGAATTTCAAGCGATTTGAAAAAAGTTTGAAGGATTCTAAAGTGATTTTGATTTTGATAAATTGCGAAAAATTTTATGGGGGTTTTAAACATTTCATGAGACTTAAAAAGATCATATAGATAAGTAATTTCAAATGATACTTCCGTTTGATTATAAGCTGAATTTATTAGAAAGAATAATTCAAAGGGATTCAATAGAATTCGAAAGAGTTCAAAATGATTTAATAGAATTCAAGTAATTTCAAATTATTTCCAAAAATTTCAAGCTACATTTGAATTTTTCGTTTTTCATTAAAAATTCGTAATCAACGACTCCTAAAACCCCCAAATAAGAACTTTCAGCCTAATCTCGTTTTCTAAAAATTTTCTACCATTTTTAATTTTTTGTTTTTGATGGAAAATTCGTAATCAGCGACCCTGAAAACCTCCAAGTAAGCTCTTTCAGCCAGATTGTTTTGAAATCTCGAAAATCGTCTTTAGTTAATGATGAATTAATAGGTGTTTGCTAATTCAGATTCTGCAAAAATAAAGTTATTTTTAAAGTTAAAGATTTTTTAAAAAGATTTTTCCCTCAGAGGGTCTCTTGAGTCTCCCTTTGCCTCAACCTTGTCTTTGTCTAGCTCGCTATAGTCGTCGCGTACCTCAATATTAAAAATAAACGTCGATATATAAACCTATAGGCATGTGCCGCATGTGCATATATGTGCATGTGAGCCTCATGTGCAAAGTCACACGAGTTTCCATAAGAGCATGTTCATTTTAATCATGTGTATGTGTATGTAAGGTACATTATGTGTGTGAAGGTGGTTATATGTATAGGCATGGCCCAGTGCAACGGTGCGCCGCGTTCCAAAGCCACCCTCCCATTCCAGAAACAGCCACCGGTGTTCCTGAGGGTACCACAATTCCCAGGGACGTCGTTACGCAAAAATTATTATAGGTTCAATTAATAAAAATTACACATTTTTCATTTATCGGCCGGCGACTCGCCCTGGAAAACGAACCTCTAAGTTCCCAAACCAAGCTCCATTGCTCTATCGCTCTTTTTCCCTCTTTCTCATCTTTCTTTTTTTTTTACATACTCATTTTTTTTTCATTTTATATACATTTCTTATCGCGTTTTTCCTTTCTTTTAATATCGAACTGACTAATTTTCCCAGGGATTGAAATTTAAGGCTGTTCGCGGATCAGGTGCTAACTAGACTTGCGTGAAAATTCTAAGGGATTTAAAGGATCGCTTGAAATATATTTAAATCTCTTTAATTCACAAGCACTTTTAAAATGTCTTAAAATAATATTATTAAAATACAATATTTCCTTTAATATTAATAGAAATAATTTGATGAACTAATCGAGTGAATGTTTTATTCATTTCTTCCCATTTGGGATTTTAATACATAAATCACAAATCGACTTTTCCTCTGGAATTAGTCGTAGATTCGAGATGAATGACGTTGAATTGAATTAATTTACATTTTACTTAAGATCTGCATTTTTATTTCATCTGTAATTCTTATATGTATAATGAGACTATGACTGCTTATTTTACGTTCATCCTTTCCCAGGACGCTGAACTAAACTCAAATAATCGGATCGTTATTTTTGTATACAGGCGGTAGGTAGGTGTAGCATTACAGGTAATTTAATAACGACATATCGTTGAAGCGAAGGTAATCGAAACCGGAAACAAACGTAAACAGGAAAACCCTGCGTGGATTTGTATTAAGTATGCACGTCATCTTATCTGATGTAGTATCACTCACCTCTCGAAGCCCTTTAAATTTTCATTTTCTCGCCTTGCGAAATTATACCTTAATTAGGTTTTGAAAAAAAAACTTCTCTGTCACGAAATTCACGTTTGCGGCGGCATTAAAACTGAAGTACAAAATTACGACTGACAATAAACGACATACGGTTACATTGTAAAAAAAACGAGTCTATCCTTCGTTTTAATGAAAACGGGAGCGTCGTTCCTGTGCATCTCTCAATGCGAGTAGGAAAATTGCCAATTTTATTGATTTTATTACAAAAGGAAATTTCAAAGTATGCCTATTTTATTCTGATTGCCAATAAAAATATTAATCAACTTCAGAATGAATATGTCATCTTTTTCATCAAAGGATTCTCTCGTAATAGAATTTTTTATGTTTTTTATATATTTTCTCATTTTCATGAGTATTATACAAAATAAGAAGTTTAATATCTTTTCTACGTTCGGAAAAATAAGAAAGTCTTATAGAATATTACAAGGAAAATATCTTCAGGTAATTAGCACGTAGCTTAAACAATTTAGGGTGAATTCATAGTATTTCGTAAATTTTTATGACGTCCTGTGAATTATTGTCGATGGCACTCGAAGAAGAGAAACCAGCGCCGAACGAATCAAGGGTCAAAGAGGTTAAATGAAAAAAAAAAAAGAGGAAAACGAAAAACTCGGGACGGCGAGCGTGATCGATACTTCTATAACCCGCGGATATAGATTCAATGCAAGTGAACTCGCCCATTGACAACAGTGGAATTATTTCTTTACTATAAAACCTCAAATGCCAATTATCAAATTTTATTCGAATTGGCTATCTCCTTTCTAATTTTGAACGCTACAGTTTTCCAAATCATAATTACCTTTCTAATTATTATTATCATTATTACTAGTACGTACATCAACACACGCGCTAAGCGCGCGATTATTTTGTATTCCTTCTTACAACTTCAAGTCATTCAAAGGCCAATCAGATTTGCAACAACAATGAATGCCAGATTTTCGTGATATTTTGTGACACCATTTTTTTTAGAGAGGAATTTCAAAAGGTTTCTGAGAATTTTAAGGGATTTTGACGATTTTCAAGTTTTGACTAAATTCGAAAGAATTTTAGAATTTCTAAATGATTTCTTTGATTCAAAGAAACTGTTTTCTGGGTGTTGGTCCGACTTAAAAGTAATTTGAATCCAAGAAACTATAAAAATCGTTTCGTGGAATTTTATGATAGTGATTGGGGTTTCATGATTTATATTATAATTAATTATATGTTATAATATGATCGCGACCTGATCTCATTCCTAAAAAGAGAAATTGAATTATAGTTGGGTTCCGACTCGAAAATGTCATTCGTTAGGTAGAAATTTGAAATTAGAAATTTGCCGGGGTAATTAGGATTAAATGAGAAATTGGTCTTCCTTTCCATAAAGTGGTGTCCACCCGACCGGGGAAAAAACTGGAATTTAAACAATAATCGATGTTTTGTTCTCGTTTAGGTACCTAAAAGGTTTTAAAAAAGTATTTTACAATATGAGGAGAATGAAATTTAAAACATTTCTGTTATGAATAGTTTCATTTTTCCAATAAGCAAAAGCGATCACTATAAAAATATTTTACTTTACAATCCCTTCAATTTTAGAACGGAAGAATAAGTAGAACATAAAAAGTATTAAATGTATTCCAAATTAAAAACCTTCAACGAACAAATAAAATTCAGCTAATTGAATTTAAAAACAATAAAGACTGAACATACATAAGCTATAAACTTGTCTCATTAGAAAATAATACAAGTTAACAGCTTTAAAAGTTTAGAAATAAATATTTTAAAGAGATAAAATCCTTCCTTTTGAAGTTAATTAAGCTGTGAGTATATATACGAGGATTTAACACCTAATTTTATATTTTCAAAAAAAATTTACAGGGTTTCAAAAGTTCAGAAAATTTAATTTAATTAGGTTACTTAAATATATTTAATAAATCTCTTGAATTTATTTGAAATGACTTGAAATCATTAAAAATATTTGAAGGACTTTCAAGAGATTTCAAATTAATTATCTAAGTGATTAAGGGATTTTAAGGATTTTCAAGAGATTTCAAGACATTTTAAGTTTAATAAAAGTGGGACAAACTAGTTAGAACTCGTCTTGGGTCGTAATACAAGTTCTACACGGCGGGATATAATAATAACAAACCAGGATTTCGAAATACATATTATACTTTCTAATTTTTTACAATGTTATTCTTCTTTTATGTATATTGAATATCACCGGTGGAATTCTCTCCCTTGAAAAACCTCGCGACTTTCTAATCGAAAGAGATTTCGGCAAATCAAAGCAGTCCATTGCTCGGCAAAACGGTCCAATTTCGAATCGGGGGAATGGCACAATTTTTCAGTTGTTCTCGTTCTTTTCTTCTCTCGAGGCAATCTCACTCGGAAATGGCACTATTTGCATTTTACAGAAGCTTCGAGCACCCATGAATTTAGTGATCTGGTCTCTTGTTAAGGTCACTAATCTGTCTTCGAGTGTCGGATGTAACAGAACCAAAGAGCAGTGGTCAGTCTGATTCCATGTGTCGTTTGTTGCGGTTCTCTCTTCGGTTCGTAGTCAGTACGCGGCAGATTAAAGAGAAATGGCTACACGTTCATATTGATTTTTGTCCTCAGTTCGCGGGTGGATATGGAGGGTGGTCGTTGAGGGAGAGAGAGAGAGAAAGAGCTCTCCTTCTCTCTTTCCCTCCATGTCCTCCTCTGCTGTACAACTATATACAGTTCCATCACCTTCCTCCTTTTGGTCTTTCGTCCTCTTTTACTTCTGCCCTTTATTGGAAAGGGTTATTCCACAACCCTTTCCAACTCTCTTTTGTTTTCCTTTGCGCTACATTCGGTTAGATCTTCAAATTCCACTTTTTTTCAAATTAGCCCCCCTCCCCCACATTTTTTTATTTTTCAGTTTTATGTTTTTCAGTAAATTTTTGTTTAAATTTTAATAATAAAATAATACTGTAACAACATAATTTGTTAAATTTGATGAGACAAATTGGTTGATGACAAAAAACTTCTATGAACAAATTTAATTATGAATATGGAAAAATTTTTCAATTTTCCTAACGTTTGTCAGATACAAACTTTCTTAATTTTTAAATTTTCTTCATATTCACTACATCATCAAAACAATTATCTGTGATGAGGAAGCTGCAGTGTTCATGAAATGATCACAAGACATTATTGAAATATACCATAGAATCAAGGCAATCAAACATTTTTGTATCTGTTTTATATTTGAATATTGTTAATTATTGTCCTTGCAATCTTTTCTATTCCTATTAATATTGCGCTAGTTTTCTAATATAGTTCAACATAAAATGTTTCTTTTGAAGTTCTTCTTTCTAACTGTGATAATAATTATAACAGATAATTCATTCAACCTGAACCGCCGTATGAAAAATCGAGAAAAATACATTTTCAGAACTGACTGAAAATCTGAATAGAAACGAGATTAGAAAATTGTTTAGTGGTCAGTAATAATGAGTGTAGTTATATTTGTCTTCTTGTCTCCAAGTTCTATTTACCGTTCCAGAGGAAACCTTTAATTAGCATAACTATTGCGTACCCACGATGGTTGGAACGTAGAACCTGGTATGATGGTAATATGCATCCCAACTAGTCCTTGAGTTATTGCCTAATCAATAATCTATATGTAGTATCCACCAACAGAGCTGTGGGGCGTGCTAGTGTCCACGTAACCAACATCGGCACTGGTTAAGCTCTGCTGTTGAATACTGCAGCTGAGCATTGTGGTGACCACAGTTTTGTTTATCCAAAAAACAGCCGAGCGGTCAAGCACGAATAACCATAGGGAGACAGCAAGTGTATCAATTATTGCAAGTGTCAATACAAAATACAAAAGAAGTTCTAACGAGTGAACATCACAAAACTTCTACCCCCTGGAGACAGTTTTTACATTCTCATTGTATCATCCTGTATCTTTCATTTTCTAATCCAAATAGAAAATGTCATTGCAATATTTTTGAATTTAGTTCGACTTTCTCGAAATTCATATGTTGAAAACAATTTAACCATCAGTGAATATTTCACTCGAGTCCGAGATATAATATACATATATGATGTAGTTAGGGAAGGTACGTAATGACCGTTTAAGTATTGATCGGTCCCTGAGTATATTCTCAAGGGGCAAATCAAATTTGGAATGACCACTTGTCCTTCCATAACAATTTACTTTAGTCGGTTGAAGTAAGCTTGCGATTAGTTTTAAAATGTCGGCATCATTATTCTTTCTCTTCAAAATACAACAAAATGAGATACATGCGCATACTCAAATTTAAGAATTTCGAGTTTATCATGCTCGAGTAACACTGAAGTCTTGAAAGTTTTGATGGATTTGATTGTATGTTGTCGAAACTTGGAGGTTTGCAACTTGAACGCAACTGACTCTCATGGTATTCGAGTCTTGGAAGAGTTAAAATTTCGAAACTTGAAAAGTTTCAGGCTCTCAAACTTAAGCCCTTGGAAGCAAGCACTTGAAAGAGAGTCTATGTTCTAAAATTAAAGGAGAAAAACATATTCTGAGTAGTATTGAAGAATTTGAAGGTAGATATAGGTGCGTTAAAGATGCAAAGCTTGCATGAAGGAAACACGAGGCGATGCGATGGGTTTAACAGTAGGTATACCTAGCCACCTTAGCGTACAAGGTAGTAAGTAGAAATCGATACTGACTGCTATAGCTTTACCAAATGTCTACTAAATTGACCTCGGTGAATAGCGCGGAAAAAGTTCTTTAGGGAAGACTTGAATTTTCGTTATCTTTCAGGCTGACCTATTTCTTACAAACAATTCGTACCACTCCTCAACCATGTGCAGATCGGATTATACTAATTAGTATAAAACAAATACTCTATTTGGCTAAGAAATTCTTCATTTTTCACTTTTTCATAAATTTCAATCTCGTATTACATATCACATATAGCTGCTAGAGTTTTGCATTATTATCAATTTGTTGTGAAGCGTTATAATACTTTTCTTGTTATTAAAATTAAAATATTAAATATTAACACACGGAAAACAACTACTATGTGGTTGTGACTACCACAGAAATAGTAAAATATGGTACATACAACTAGAATTTGTGGTTACCACAACCACATGTAGTTCCGTCAATCAAAATTGTGATTATGGCAACTATATGCAAATTATTAGTTGTATCGTATTTTACTATTTCTGTGGTTGTCACAGCCATAGAATTTTTTCCGTGCACCAAAGTCGGCTGTATAGTGTTTAATTTAAAAGAACTATACTTTGCTGTCCAAAAGTATAACCTGTAAGTAAGTTTATCCAATAAAATATTGTTAATCCTTTAAAATTATATAAAATTTCACAAAATAGCGTTAAATTATATAATATTTTCGTATTCATTTTCAAAAGTGCTCCAGTGGATGTTGCTTATTAAAATTGTTGAATTTTAAATTGGAATCAAGTAATTTTGTATCTTTTTTGTAATTAAATATTATTAATTGTTTATGCAATGTTTCCTGCAATGCATATTACATTTTCATTTTTTATATTGGATACACGTAGATAATTATTGAAGTATTATTTATTCCAGTACACGAACGATAAGATTCTTATTTAATTTGGTCTCCATGTTATGGTATTTGCGTCATTGGTCGGATTATATACATATAGCTAAGATTTTATAAACCAAGAGCACATCCAGAAACTCTGTAGAGAAATAAGAGAATTCTCTTGAGGAGAGCAGACGACGTATTTGAGTGATTTGAGGAGAGAATAAGACAGAGAAAAGATGTCCGAGTACAATTCAGCGAAGTATGCGACAAGAACCTTTTTCCTATTTTACATTTTCCACGAGTTGGATCATTATAACGTCTTCCAATCGCAACTCCTCGACGTACCTTTAAAATCGATTGATCGTCAAAAGTAATGCCTGAGGTATATAAAGTAGAATAAAAAGTGCTCTTTACAATAGAAATATTAAATATCCATAGTGAGGGGAAAACATAAGTGACATAATTTATCGTAATTAGAGAAGATTATAGAGGACATTTTCATTCATATTTCCGAAGATAATAATATTCATAGATCACAGAATCTACATATTCTATTCTCTCAATCTGAAAATAGTTAAATCTTATTAAAATTCAAATAGTGCATGCGAAATCGTATATTATATATTAGTTAAAGGTTACTAAATCAATTAGTATAAACAAGTACGCGATCGAACTTAGAATGAATTGATAACTCGCCACTGAATGAATTAGTAATTCCACTGCTAAAGGAAATAGTAAATACGCATTTTCAGATGCAATATCATCAATGCAATATTTACAGATGTCACAGAATTCTTCGGTTTAGTATTTTTCATTTTTTAGTCATAACAGACTTAAAAATTAAGTAATTAAATGGTTTTAATTATTTAATTAGACTAGCAAATTATTTTAGACTAGTTTCTAATATCTTTGTTTTTAATAACCTATTTTATTAATGGTAATTTCCTATCACAGGTAAAATACTAAAAAATTCTAGGAAATCTTAAAAAGAATAAAAATATCTTGAAATCCCTTAAAATTTCACGAAAACTTTTCAAGAATATCAAAATCTATCAAAATCTCTAAAATTCCACGACAATCTTTGTTTAGCTGTGAAGTTGAATCAATGTTTGTGCTCATTCAATGAACATTTTGCTTCCTCATATAGGAATCATTAATTAATTAATCAAATGTATCAAAATACATATAGGCCATTTGATTTGTGTCAACACAAGAAATACTTATTTTCTTTACATCAGCCACTAATTCAATTAGTAAAATTCTTACTAATTCAGATTGATGGATTACTCAATAACAACTTCGTATAAATCAAATCTCTATGGAATATCTCAAAGTCAATCCTCAGTTCCGCGCTTTTACTGTACTAAATTTTGCATCATCATAAAAAAGTGAGATGCATTTTCAACTATCCAGGTATCATTCTTGAAGCACTCAAGTGATGCATGTATTTCAATATTATGGAAAAGCATCTAATAAGAAAATCAATATTATTATATCTTACTAACAATAATAAGAAACTCGAGCTATACCTAAAGACCGATCTTTGTAATTGTATAGTTCTTTTGATATTAGCCAAAAACGTAAGAGAAGCGGGTAACAATAGAAACTACAGAAAAAGTTGGAAAAAAAAAATGATGGCACCAAAACTATAGAGGATGAGAGGGAATATCGTAGCAGTAGTGCGATTCTTGCAACCACATCGTAGCCAATGGTAGGACGACGCAGCTGAACCATTATTGGAAAGTCGTTACATGCACGGGCCAACATTTACAAAGGATGCTCGTCGTTGCAGTGTGTTACAGAAGTACCTACAAAAGTAGGTACCAGCAGATCACACCGGGTTATAATGCTGTAGAGAACAGTTTCATTCTTTGAACGAAATTTCGCACCTTTGGAGTAACTTAAACATTGAGACGCTTTACTACTGCTTTGAATGTATGCCGTCATTTTCTAAATTCAATTCAGTCTCAAAAACTCAGAAAAATCTCATCAAGAAAAGAAAGTAAACTGAAAATTTCGAGGGAAATTCAAATTCAAACATTTCCCTTTTATGAATCTATATTATTATCTTATCATACACTTCTCAACGTGCTAATTAATGAAACAACGAACTACTTAGGCTTTACACTTTATGATGAACCAATTTAAGTCTGTACATAAAATAATTGATGAATATACCTCTTTTAATAGGTAGGTATTGATTAAATTCATTTTATATGTAAATATAATATGATACACTAGCAAAATTACATTATTTGAATTTCTGAAATTTTAAACACTTCAAATAAAATTTTTTCAATTTCAAGAAAAGTAAATTTAATTATACATTAAAATGTAGATATTATCCTAAATTTCTATCAAAGACATTAATTTATGAGTTACTCTATGAAAGTTAAATAAGTATCCCAAATACACAGGAATAATTATAAGATTTCAACCTGTCAATATTATTGATCCAATTACTTTCATTATCATTATCATAAGAATGTTGTTAGGAAAAGGTATCAGAAATAGATTACCATTCAAGTGACTCATTAAATATTTTTTAGTAAGAAAATATCGGGTTATGAATTCAGTCAGTTGCATAATTATATTTTGAAGAAGCTATATACACGGAGAAACTTTTCATTGTAGAATGTAGTATTATAATATTAGTTTTTACTAAAGTCGCTAGGAAAGTGAGGATATAATGTCAGTTTTTTAGAAATTACTATTTTGAATAGTAAACTGTGAAGATACTAATAATATTGGAGAAAGTAATGGTGAAGATTTCATTTATTCCTAGAAAAGTAGGTTAAATTTACAAAAGACTATAGTAAAGTCACATCTCCTTGTCCAACCGGAGTTACCATAGTCTTTAGGAGATAGTGCAACCATATTTACAATTTTTCCTATCGAAAATAGGAAATAATTCTACCTTCATAATGAAAAAAATCACAGTCATTCGTAAATTCTACCATAGTTGATATTACATTTTGTACGTATAGTTACGTACATACATACACATACAAATTATATACACATTAGTTAAGTACATATAAATAGTCAACTCACGCTTAAATACTATACTAACGCAACTTAACCTAAAAACGCACACATTCATAAACGCATCGCAGTAACATGACACTTGAAATATATCAATTTCATCATGTTTATATACTAAACTGTCAGAACTTTTACGACTTGCGAGATGAGGCTCGGTTGTCCCTCTGTTAGCAAAAATCCTAAGTTAAAAAAGTTAAAGATGCGCCACATTCAAATATTAAAAAACCTAAAATTTCACCATGTAACGTTGATACGTTATGAAAGCTTGTAAATTACATACGAATAATGTAATGTAATAATTAATAATTAATTCATTACATACGTAATGAAAGCCTGTAAATTTTTGTAAACGCACTAAAAACAAACACTCTTGTTCCACGGACCACGCGTTCGGCGTATCTGACGTCACTCGGCCTTTAATTTACTATTTCCAATGGGAATTTCTGCTACATACTATTGCAATATATAAAGTCGCCGACAGCAAAATTTTCAAGTTTTTCTCTTTTCATTGCTCATTCCTAGAGACAATGGTAATTTCTCTAAACTATTTTTCAATTTATATTATTTAAGCTACCAATCTTTGTAATTATAGTTTTAATTTTTATTTATATAAGTATCACTTATTTCTAAAGTCAATTTGCTATTAAAGATATTAACCTTTGCAACTCTCAATGGTAATTTTTAAAGTCTTACTATATTTAAAACTAGTACATAAACAGTATTTCCTCCCATTGCTATGGCAAATAAAACCATTTTTCTTACTATGTCTTCACTTTCCTATTGACTTTAGTAAAAATGAATATTATAATAATACATTCTACAATGAAAAGTTTCTCCGTGTACATATTCCGGTTCTAACAAGGAAAGAAAACTTTTGAGGTGTCTGCCTCCAATTTTCTTCCAATTTATCAAAGTTATAGGCATCAAAAATTAAGCGACAAAAAAGACATTACTAAGGGATGAAAACAACTAAAAAACTTTTAAATTTCACCCCCAAAAATAATTGTTTACAATTTTAACGTAAACTAATACTTTGCACAATATATTTGAAATTCAAAACGTAAAAAATGCAGTTGATTTGAAAGAAACTAATTGATTGGTTTTCGATAAAATTGAAAATATAATTTTTGGGGATGACCTTTGAGGGTTGTTTTGACTCGGAGGCAGACACCTCGAAAGGTTTCCTTGTAAAATAGGTTTCGATTGGTCAGTTTTTTTCGACACCTTCGATTTCTTGTCTGGGTGGAATTCTTCTAGGTAACCGCGAAATAAGTACAGAACACGAAGACGTTTTAAAGGAAGACTTAAAAAACATTTTTTAGAGACAACGGTCTGAACATGATTCTCACGCTACTTGCTTTTGTCTCGTTTCACGAACTATTTGTTATCCAAAGAGGAAGGACACTTCATTATCGAGAAATTGATCCTATTAAGCAGAAAACTTCGGCCAATTGCCAAACTTTCTTTACGCCTTTTGTTCTTTCTCACGCTACACTCATATATGGGTGTAAACTTTACAGCCAAATACTTTTTTCCGATGTAGATACTTCTCAAAACTTGGATCTTGAAACAAGTTTTCAGTCTGTCCAGCATTTAAAATCTAACATTTTTTCTCAAGAAGGAAATTCCCGGTAAAAAGGCTACTAAAGGATTTAAAAAAAGAATTTTCAAGAGATTTCAAGACATTCAGAATGAATCTGAAGTATTTCAATAAATTTTAAGTGATTTTAAGAAATTAAAAGGGATTTTAAGAGATTTAAAAAGAATGTAACAGATTTTAAAGAATTTTAAGCGATTTCAAGAGAGTTTAAGGATTTTCGTTTTTTAACGACTTAAAGTTTTAAGAAGGAAAACAAAATAATCGCACGCATTTTGAAACTGTTTGGTTCGGATACAAATTCCGGAACGATTCAACAGAGAGTTTTCTGGATTCAAAAAATTTCGGTTTAATTCGGAATGAATTTCAATCCGAAGTTTTCGCTAGGGAAATTAATAGCGAATAAGTTTAACCAGTTTTGTTCTCTCTATTTTAATATGTAATAAAATTCTACACATCGGTAAAACAAAATTCAATGAAATGTGTATAGAAAAGGAGAGGAATGTTTTCTGCCTTGTTGTAGTGTTTAATATAAATTCTATAAATATTATCGATGAGATGTCAGATATTTCGCTGCGGGCGGTTTTCAGGAGTATCTTAAAGACGTTCATTTTTCCATAAAACGAAGAGAAAATATTGAAATATTCTATGATGAAACACATGCAAAGTATTAATTACTTCCTCTTTTGAAATTAATTGTCATGGTATCCAAAGCTTTGATGCTAGATATATTCGCATTTTAAACTATCCAAATTGTCTTTCAAACATGCTTCAAGTATCTTATGCAAAAGTTAATTTTCTTTATAATATGCATTTTCTATATATGAAATAATTCCTCGAAGCCTTCAAAAGTCATTAATAAGAAGAGAATCTCTTATTTCTTGTCTTCGTGATCATTAAAGTCTTTCGCTGTAAAGTATTTACTTTCTTTGAGCACGAGGCAGACAAGAATCTGTATATTTTTTTCTGGGAATCGAAATACATTGAAAAGAGTTTTCTTTCGAAGTTGGAAAATAATTGAATTTTTTCATGTGTATCATTCTTTCAGTGGTAGCGTATTTTCCCTTTGAAATGTAATTATGTATATAAATGACTAATTACTCAAATATACGAATGTTTACCTGAATACATAATAAATTTAAACTAATTATAAGAAAATTTCACGATTTATCAACTTTTGTTTAAACAACATTGTTTAAAAATATTGCAAAATATTTTCCAGTTTTTTTTGCCATTGTTCCTTTTTTCAACATCCATAGAGTCAAAATTTCTATAAGTATTCTTAAATTTTGAATAACTCTAAAAATGATAAACATTTTAAAATGTCCCTGACTAATTATACAGATAAATGTATTCAGAATATGTATTAATTACATGTTCACTTGAAGTCACATGAATTCATTTGAATTTTCTTGAAATCTCTTGAAGTCAGTAAAATCTTCTGAAGTCATTGAAATATCCTGAAATATCTTGAAGTCAGAAGTAGGTGTACTGTACAATGCACCTGCTTAGTCGAGTTGTCAAGTTGTCGAGTTGACCCCTCGTGATTTCACGAGTTGTCATAACCCCTCGTGTTTCTACAATTTAGAATACATGTGGGAAAAATGATGATTGAAAAGTGTACCTTACATTGATTGTGCCGGTGAAGTGTTGATTGATTTTAGAACTTTCCTATTAAGAAAATGACACTTTTCATGCCCATATTTAAATGAGAAGAATTATCACGACTGAAACTGCGAATTCTGTCGGAATATGCATGGTGAAGTGAAAATACTGGGAAGTTTAATTAGATGCTCTTTCTCGCTATGGGAAAACGTGCCCTACACAAATTGATGCCTAGGTATATACAATTATATGTATATGTACGTTACCTATTGCGAGTGTATCAAATCCCCTTGAAAGGGGTGGAAAAGGCGGGATGGTTGAAGCGCAAGAGGAAAGAGACACCTAAAGGGGCGAAAGAGGAAAAGTACAGTAGGGAGGGAGGGAGGGCGCGGGTGGATGATAGGGAATTGCGTTCTACTATGGACGAGAAAGCAAAGGGGATGAAGGGGGTGAAGGGGATAGAGAATAGTGGAGGATTGTGGAAATGGACCGTTGCCTCGAGGACGAGTCGTACCTGTAACGCGCTATCATCATGTACGTGTGTA
>CAJFCO010000081.1:1836094-1873274 GCA_904066015.1 Synergus gifuensis
ATGCGTGTGTATGTTTATATTTGCCTAAGTGTATGTTTAGTTTATAGTTGTGTGGGTGTTCAACGTTCATTCGAAGTCTGCAAGGGGCTCGGGCTCAACTTTTGTACACGTCAGATTGAAATTTAGCGTAGGATTTGAATGAGCTTCCGAAGTAGCGGAGATTACCTCGGTGACTTCTTCGATACTACCACGGATCCACCTAACTTCACTTAGAGCAGACGTATCTAGACATGAATTCTGCGGGACCGACTAATCTCCATTGACAAATGACGAGCTTTCGATTTCTCGTTTTTCTTAAATCACCGTACGTCTCGTCCGTCCGCGTCTCTCCTATCCGCGCGGATTCACCCAGCATCTCTCGATGGACAATGTGGACAATTGGACATACACGTCCAAGTTTTCATTTGCCTCGCAACTATATATTATGTACGACTTCAAGTTCCTTCCGAAAATGTGCAAAAAACATGCAATTTTACTTTTATGGAAAAAGGAGACACGTGTGCAATTATTGGAATTATTGATGCTACGAATTTGATTAGTGCTGCCTCGATTGCTTATTTTGAAATTTGTCAATTCATACTTTATTGGTATTTATACGGTAACTAGATAGATTTTACGCCGAAGTGCTCAAATAATTAATCATGAGAGCTAGGATTATCACATCTTAATGGCCGCAAACAAGCTTTAATGTCGAATGGAATATTCAAGGGATAATCGAAATTTAGAATTCTGACTGTTATAATGTATAAGAATTTCAATATTCAAATTGTCTATACATGTATGATAAATTAGCTAGATACTTTTTCATGTCGATTATTTCAATTATTTTATCGCATACGGCATCAAACTCGCAAATCTACTTACATATCTCATATAAACACATGTATTTGACTTTGTAAGTCTCTTAGATATGTATAAAACTCACATGTATAAAACTCAAATTATTGATAAAAGTGCGCGTTGAAATCGTGCACATGACATTCTAGTTTTTTCTAAATAGAATTACGGGCATAGAGCGAAAAAATCCCTCAATATAATATACTTTTTCCGTAAAACGAGACTTTTGCGAGTTTAAATGTCGAACTCTTTCTTTTATATAAAAACTATTAAAAGTAAACATTCTTTCGTTCTATATCTCTAATGTATAGACATAGTTTAATGTATGTATACGTAATTCGAAAACAGCAGAGCGAAAAGTTACCAGATTCTAATGCTTCGAAGATTTTTTTGAATAAAACGAGGAAATTGAATCTTGAGGTCAGAACTTGAAGCTGACCTAATATAACAAATTAAATAACTAAAATAATAATATTTAATGCGGCATGTCATCATGGAGATTTACATATATTACATTTAAGACATAGATTGTAATCCCTGATGCATTATTTTTCGAATGGGATAGTTCTATATCAATCTATAAATAAAAGTTAGGAACTAGATTCGACATTTCAATCTCGATCGAGTTAGTAAGATAAATGATGAGTTTGATATTACCATATGAGTTGTGAAACTGTTGATGATGAGACTCGATTCCAGTTCCAGGGTGGTGGATATCCAGCATGGCGTCCGGGTCACCGCCGCTCTCAGAGCAGTTGCTCAGCGCTAAAACCAAACCGATAGACACACACCTTGCATTTTCGCTTAATTTACTTCATTTTCGTCAACCTCCCGTTTCCGGTGCTCTCAACGTCTCTCTCAACTACTTCCCTAAACCTTTCCCGCGCTGTCAGTGCTTCGATTCCTCCCCTCAAAAAAATACACATTTTTTCAGCCTTCAATTTCAAAACCGTAGAATCACCTAACTTCAGTCACTCGCCCAAAATTCGGATATCCAATTTTCTTTGCTTCTACAGAACCAAATAGCACGAATGCAATAAAAACTAAAAGCCCCAAGCGTAAAAAGCTGATTTTGGTTTAAAAAAAAACAATTGAAATTCAAGTAAAAATTGTTAAAAGTTAGGTGACTCTAAAGTAAAAAAAAAAGAAAACTTTTACCTAGGATGTTTTAGCGTTAAAAAATTTTTAATTAAATTAAGATTCTAAGACTTTAAAATTGTAGTTTACAGATTCAAAATCTTCTTATTGTGAAAAGTAAAAGATTTAAAATAATTTAACGTAGAGATCGAAAGGTATCGGAGCACTGATTGTTTCGATAGTAAGGTTTTTTATGGGCAATAAGGGGTTAAAACCTTATGTGGGTCATAAATCAGTGACTCTTAATCCGCGGGATTAAAGAAGTCGACTTTGTAGAGCGGCGTTGCGAGTCGTGAGGTGACTTATACGTATAATACATTGGTCAATGAGGAAGAAACGAAACTTTGCGATATGCATTTTCGCTCTATTTCGTTATGATTGAACTCAAAAATAAAGCAAATAATCAGAAAGCTTAATTTAAAGAAAATCTAATTACGTAAATAAAACAAAAAAAATAAATAATAATAATAATATCAAGAAATAATCACACAGCGATCTAAGGCACACGCACAACTTACGGAACTAATATAGAACTAAATTAACTATAAATTTGCAGCGTCTTTACCTCGTGCATTGCAAAATGAAAATAATCGTACGACAAATCAGAAAATATTCTCTTTTGAAAAATATACTTTTTTTATGAAGAGAAACTTATTAGTTGCAACGTTCAAAACAAAGACACTGCGAATTAAAATTCAAATGACTAGGATCACTCGGTACCACTTTCGATTTGGGAATTTCAGAAGGTAAAAGATAAGGAGGGGATTAGATAAGGATGAATCTCCTAATGATATAAAACAGAAAGAAAAAAAAGAGAAAACTAACAAAATCGCGTGTTCAATCGCAGCGAAATATTTTGTTTGTTTCCAACGACCAACTGAATTTCGAATTTCTATCTCCAATGACTTGACTGACCGGAAGTACGACGGAGTTCGGTGCACTTGTCTATCCATTTGGTTTCAATATCGGAATTTTTTTAGCACGGGAAAATTTTTAATAAGAATTTCAAAGGGGTCAAGAACAAGTGGATGAACTGGGAAAAAATCTCGATGCATGGCGTTGTGTCTTTGCTTTTTACGAGAAAGTAAACAACCCTATTATTGATTCTATTTGTTATTAGCTTTTTCATTATTAAACTTTTCTGCTACCCTACAAAAAAGAATAATCTTCTGGATATTAAAATTTCTATGTTTTTAGTTTTTTTTTAAAATAAAACCAGGCATTAAACACAAATACTAAAGAAGTAAATACCGAAAAATTGACGAATTTCAAATTGACGAAAAATAAAAATATATAATTATTATCGAAATCCAAATTTTCGAATTATCAAATTAGTCATTATAAATATTTAATTAGGTATTAATTTACCTAATTGTTTAAATAAAAATAATTTTCAGCAAATCGGATTTCGAGAAATTGAAGAATTTGGGGGAATAATTTAGTAATTAGTTATTAATAACTAAAATCAGTAACAGGCTTGACTGTAGCCAAAAAGGAACGACGAAGGTTGTTTACGATAGTCTTCTTTAATCTTCAGTGTAGATTTCCGGTTTTGATCTTCGAAGATGAAACGTGAAGGTATTTTTTTTGAAGAACTCATCTAATACAGCTTAAAAGCTACTATTTAACAATAAATATATAATTCGTGACTTTTCAACCTGGAATTTTGACTATCTAATCTTGAGCCAAGTTTATCATTAATTTCGAAAAAAAAAATGATACGTTCTGAAGAAGAATTCAACATTCGGGCGATAAATCGACTAAACCGTAGGTGATAATAAAAAAGAAAGCCACGTACGCGAGAGAACTAATCGTGTGTAAGAATACATCATCTTCCTGAAATGAGATTTAAAGAAGACCAAACATTTTGATTTACTTTTCATACCAAAGTAAATTCCAGACCTGTTTATTAAAAGTAGACGCAACACTTTTCTTTCTTGATAAATTAAACATAACATAAGTGAAAGGGGAACAAGAAATTAAGAAAAAACTTCCTTTTCTTCAATTTTTTGGGGGTTTCTCAGATTTTTAATAATAAAAAATGCAAATAAAATGTTCATAGGTATCTTAAATTCGAAAATAGTGTGGTGGTGTTTCCATTTATCTGTATCTGGTTGAAAATATTTTGTATTTAATGAATAGTACACAATTCCCTTGAAAATTCATGATTTCGGTTGAAAAGTAAACTATTCAATTGAAAAGTAACTTTTTTGGCCAAAAATTTCCCTTTTCTAACTTCAATTTCTTGGTTGAAAATTTATTTTTGGTGAAAAATTTAGATATTCAGTTGAAAATCCATGTTTTTTATTGAAAAGTAAACTATTCAGTTGAAAACTAAATTCTTTATTGAAAATTCAACAATTTTGGGTGAAAATTTAGTTGGTTGATTAAAAAGAAATATTTTTTGTTGAAAATTCAAACTAAAATCCTATTTTAGTCCGAGAATAATATATGTATGTGGTGTTTTTATTTATCTGTCTCGCAGACACCGAGAATAAATTTCACAAATTCTATATTTCTAGAAATTGAGGCATTTTATCAGTAAAGCACACGATTCTCATAAAATCGTATTCCAAGAGCTATACATATAGACAGGACCGTAAACACTATCAGAAGTTTCACTATTCAGTCTGCGCCCTCCCAACCGCCCCTTTTAACATAGGGTGCAGAATTGCATATACCTACTAGTCACTGGTGCTTGCATGCAGCACTGCATGCAAAAACACATAGAAATAAGATACATATGTGTGAGACCTTTGCATGACGTGAAGGATGAGTCAGCCAATGAAAATTAGAACATTAATTTTATAACTTCTTAAAAAAAAAAACAATTCAATTTCCTGCTACTCTAATTTCAAAAACTTTCACATTATTTAAAATTAATTAATATAAATAATAATATAAACTCATGAAAAATAATTTTAAAATACATTGGGCAGAACAAAAGGCAAAAGAAGAAAGGTCTCAGTGGCTACTAAAATCTAAGACACTTAAGTTCCAGTTTTTCCCGCTTTAAAAACCATTTTTGTAAAGTAAATTTTTATTTCACTAGTAGACCAATGAGTTGCAATAAGTAATTTGAATTCAAAGTGACTAATATGTTACTAGTTATCAGCTAGTAGAACAAGATTAGAGTTTGCCTTAAATTAAATATCGAATATACGCTAATTTACGTTAAAATGACGTTAGGTGGAAAACCAATAACTATTCCAATTAGTTTAACGGCAGGTAATTAACAATCTTTTTATAGCTTCTCAAATCAATAAAAAAACGTTAGAACTCATCACTTTTATCACTTGCATGCAATTCTTTCAATCTCTTTGTACCAATAATCATTATTTTTATTGAATATTGTTAACTGTAATCTCGAAATCTGAATCTGTCGAAAGTATTGACGTTTTCTTGGATTTATATGCTTTTGAAATGAATTTTAACTAATTCTCGACAACTTGATGGATTGATTGATTAATCTGGGCAAAAAAATGCATTCATTTGCAATGTTGAAAAATGCAGTTTCATGAGTGCAAAAGTCATAATATTATTGATGAAGAAGGAAAATGGCAGGTGGAAGTCCGAGAAGAGCAATGGACTGCTTATCATAAAACATACCAGTGTCACCTTTCAGTTATCAATGCCCTGGTACAACTTGAATTCGATCCACAATGTCAGTCACTACCTTTATGGGAACACAATTTTATTTTATAATAGAAAAATCATTTGCTTTAAAAATTTTCAGACTCAAGTGACTCAAATTTTTCATTCAAGCCTTAAAAACTGAACAATTTTATTGTTAATTTAGGAAACTTGAAATACAAAAGATAAAAAGATACAAAAGAAAAAAAAACAATGTTTTTCATTCAAAACTCAATTATTTTTCGTCGGAAAGCAATTTTTTCCTGTTAAAAATTTTAATATTTTTTTGAAAATTAATTTTTACATTCTCATCTCAAATGAGAAGTTATTGGTTTTGTGTGAAAACTGACTTCCGCTTATCTTATTTCATAAAATAAGGTCGACTTTTCTAGACCCCCTGCTAAAAGTGCGAAAAAATGAATTTTACGGCGTTATCCGTCTGTCGTCGTTGGATTGGATTGCGCTTTGGTACACTTTTTTAGAAACTTTGCAAAAAAATCATTCCCCTTACCCAGTCATTTTTGACCAACAGTCGTGAGAGGATATAAATTCAAGGTGTACTTGAGTCATGTGCATGGGTCAATGACCTTCCACTGATACTGAATACACATTTGCAAAAAACTATACGGGTCCTCGGTCGACTGTTTTCGATTCCAGGTTTGTTTCTAATTTACATTTCAATAATTAACAACAATTGAAAGATAGTTTTGGCACTGTGATTGTAATCTAAGCCATAAAACTCAATTCATTATTAATATTTCCGAGAAAAGAATATTTTGTAGAAATGTTTTATACCTCGATATTTACAAAGTTTTTACTTATAATTCGAATTCATAATTCCAGATAAGTATTCTATCCCAAATGATCGAATTTAAGAACTTCATGTGATTTAAAATGATTGAAAAAGCCTACTGAAAAATATTTTTTCAGCACCCGGCTCTTCAGATAGATGACGCAGCTGCATTACAATTCTGCCATTCACTATATATATGTCACCAATACTATACAAACTGCATTATGAATATTTACATAGGCCTAGAATCAGAGGACCATACAATTTTATTCAGAGGGATGTAATCGCTCATGTAGTTATATGCACACATACTTTATATTGTAATATCAGTTTTGTTCCTTTTAAAAGAAAAAAATGTTTAAGAGTCATGTCCCATGCAGAAATCAGAAATTAAATTAGAATCTAGCAACATGCAGAATTTATTGAAATGCGTAAAAAAGTGTAATTTAATTAAAAAATGCAAAAAAAATTTTATACCTAAAAATTCATAGAAATTATTTCAAATCTCGTAAAATTCATTTGTATAAATCTTTTGATATCTTAAAGTTCCTAAAAAAAAAAATCTTTGGAATCTCTTAAAATTAAACGAAACTCTTTAAAATTCCTAATAAATCTTTTATAATCCCTTTAAAATTCTTTTGTAATCCTTTAAAATTCATATAAATTATGTAAAATCCTCTAAAATTTCTATAGAAATCTTTTCAAATTTGGTCAAATTTATTTTTAAAATATTTTTTTCTTATCCTTAAATTCCATAAAATTTCTTAAAAGAAGAATAAACCTTTTGGCATCCCTTTAAATTACACGAAATCCTTTAAATTCTAGGAAATATCAAAAATGCTGTAAAATTAAATTAAAACATATATTGTTGTCTTAAGATTCCACGAAATTCTTCAAACTCCATGAAATACCTACAAATTCCCAGAAATCTTATCAAATCCCGTAAAACTCATTTAAAAGATAATGAATTATCTTAAGATTCCAATGTAATCTTCTTTGATATTCTATAGAATATGGAATTGTATATACAAATCCACGAAATCGTTTTCAATTCCTAGAAATCTTTCAGAACACTTTCGCAATTCTTAAAAGTATTCTGATATTCTATAAAATTCCTAAAGAAAAATGTTGAAATTCTTCAAAATTTTATGAAACGCCTTACAATTCTTAGAAATATTTTCAAATTCCGTAAAATTAGTTTAAAAAAATATTTAATTATATTTAATTTTCGAAAAATCTATTAATTACTTAAAATTCCACAAAATCCCTTATCAAGACTTTCTAGGAAAGAAAGCTAAAATTTAAAATCTGATAATAAAGCTTCTCGATTGCTCTCGCCTCATATTTTGGTTTATGCTTTCACTTCTTGTAAGCAGGCTATATTATTATATTTTAGTTTTAAATGGCAAATGAATGCAAGTGCGTGTCAGTGGCTTCGAAAACTGCAGGCGACAAAGAAGCGGGAACTGGAGGATCCTTTTTCAACTTTGTGTGATTCTGTAACGACAGGATGTCCTGTGGAAGCGAAGAACGTATAAAACCCACACATGTGTATCTTTCCATATGAATATGCATTGCACGTATTGTACGTACATAAAACGGGAACGCGCGCATAAGGTCTCTTCGCTATCGGAAGGGTGTCAAATTTCGGCGCGTGCTACTGTCACAACGACCTCAAATCACAATCGCTGGTTAATTACTTCCTCTCTATGCGTTAAGCTGCCTTACTCAATTAAAATTACGAATGTGCAATAAGCATCTTGAGATCTATCATAGAAAAAGACAAGTAAGTGGTAGTAGCATCGCGTGGAGGACTTTGTGTGAAGACACCCTTAAAGTGAAGGCCTGGTGATTAGTTGGAAACCTCTGAATTTCTTGAAAGCATTCCCTGCCCAGCCTTTAGCCCTGCACGACATACGATGTGGGTATCGCAAAGGGGTGGTGACGTCATCTTAAACTCATACATATATAAGTTCATACATAGATAGTACGAGCATTGAGAGACCTGCCTATTCAAGGTAGACTCACTTTGTCTACACTTTTGAATGTGATCGCTCGCACACTAATATACTAACACACACACCCACATATATCCTCGCATAAAACCGACCAAGGACCAACCACCTAGAGCTCGTTTCTCAGTTCTGACAGCCAGAAATATATACGGTCTCCAGAAAATCATTGGAATATAATAAAAAAAAAAAAATGTAAGAGGCCCTTTACTCAGTGATGTTAATGAATTTTATTATGATTGGAAGTGAAGAAATTGTCCATCTTTATTTATTTATCGCAAGTAAATTTACCCGATCTAGCCCGAGATTTTAAGGGGTTATTCCCGGCTTAATTTTTGTTTGGTCTTTTTTTATGGACTTCAAAGGAATTAAAAAGATTTTAAGGGATTAAACAAATTTTCTAGTTATTTAAAGTATTTCTAAAAGGACTACAAAAATTAGATTAGAAAAAAATATGAAAAAAATTTACAAGTATTTTAAAAATATCTTCAAAAAAATCCTCAGGACAAAATAAAATTCAGCTTCATATGGATAAGATAGACATGTTTATGTTCATTAATTAAATATATAAGCAGAGATCGGGAAAAAATTGAAAATTGGAATAAATTGGAATAAAAGGTGGAGTGAGGAATGATTCAATTTCGATATGGATCCTATCAGTTCGGTTGTTTTCTTTTAAATCTACCTTCCGAGCTTTATTGGAGATAATATTTTTATTTTTACTTCGAAGTGCTTTAATGAGACGTCAAGTACTTGCAGAGCAACGAACGGAACAATGGAGAATTCTAATCTGAAGGGCACTGGATCGAACCCTTCTTCAGCATTGTCTCTTGCCAACTCTTTCTACTACCTATTCTTTACCCTCCAACCCCTTAGGTTCCATCCTTCTTACTACTCTCCGAGGGCTCTGAATTTAAGATTATCTTTCCTTCAAAATAGCTTAACAAAAGCGCGAGTCTGTTGTTAGTAGAGAGAAAGAGAGAGAAAGAGAGAGAAAGAGAGAGAGGGGGAAGGGAGAGAGAGATGAAGGGTGCAGAGTTACTCTCGGATACAATACCAAATTTTCAATATGAACAGTTAGTTAACGAATAACATTAAACGCGATAGTTTTCGATAAAAGTTTTAGTCCTTTCAAAAAAATTTTTTGAAACCTTTATCCCAAAAAATTCCTAAAATTTCTTTTGAATCCTTTGAAATCATCAAAATCTCATATAAAATCTGTTAAATGCCCAAAACAATTAAAAATAATTGTCAACTGACTGATATCTCATATTAAATCCATTGACATTTTTTCTAATCCGTGGAAATTTTTAGAAACCTCTTAACAAACACACATGTATTTTTGAAATTAGTATTTCTTTATCAACATAAAAAAAAAGTCAAAAAAAGATTCCTTGATTTCTCTTTTTGTGTGTGGTATGCTTACAGAGAGGGGAATTCTCCTCCAGCAATTCAAAGTATGTAGTCCGAAATTAAAAAAATTTTAGGCCCTGCTCGATAAAGAATCATCTGATCATCCAATATTTACATTATTCTTTCATTCAAAAATGCTCCCACCTCTCTCATAAAATCCAAAGTAATCATCCAGAATTTCATATTCTCTCTAGAGATTAAAAGAAAACTTAAAACCTCTGTATCTCTAATTTTCTATTCTAGCTGACAGACAGATCAGAAATAAAAACTGGGTGCAGAAGTTTCTTTAGAGAGGAATTACTAAGGACATGAGTTTGTATAGTTTACAATGCGTTGGTTCGATGGACGCTTAGGGACGACCAGCAGATAAGGACAACGGGGGTTGAAGAAAGAAGGGGTTGACAGCAGCGTGGCGACGGCGGCATGGTGATGGCGTCCGTCGAGGTCGCGTCTGCGCGGAAATCTTCACACCGCGTGACCACGATCAATACTACGTGCTGGCTGCTGTTGTGTTGGGCAAAGGATGTTGAATTCGAAAAGTGTTATTCCGCGCGTCTATCTCTGAATGATATGGAAGGGAACAGCTCTCCACGTGGGAACCACGTGTGCGCGTTCGCGCTCTTTAGCGACACGCGCTCATGACAATTCATCTCGAATCTGATTGTCTGATCAGAAGAATCCGATTCCGATATTCATCACAACCACCAACTTCCTCGCCTGTCCTATGAAGACCTATCGATGCGAATAGCCTCCCTCCGCGAATCACCCGATGGCTCCAATGGAAATGATCAGAAATCTTTAAGCTGCACAAGAGAATGATCTTGTGCTTGACTTGTTAAGATATATATACATTTCAAGTTAGATTCAAAGTAGTCACATTTAAAGTTATATTTAAAGTTGGATTTAAGATAGAACGCGTTCTCAAACTAACAAGTATAGAAAGACACGATATTCCAATAGATGATGAGATTACTGCATGACGAATTCGGTGCGGAGCGTTTTGTGAGGGATTCGTGAAGACGATTGCCACGGCTAAAGTCGTGGCAATTCGCCTACAGGAAATGTAGAGGTACAGGCAAAGATATAATCGTGACAATACTCCACCGCGATCAGTGTCAGGTGCTTTCTCTAGTTGGCAACGGCTAGTTGAGTTAAAAACAAAAAAAGGGTGCAAGGTTCGTCGAACCATAAAGCGACTAACCTGCGAGTCTCAAGGCAGACATTCTCTGAAACTCGGGCTCCTGCAGCCACTTCCACATCCGTCGAAAGGTCTCTCGGCCGCTCTTGAGCTTGGACCAAGGCTTAGGATTGCGCAGGAGATCACTGAGGGTACCTTGGCTGCGACACAAGACTCTCTGGGCGAATATCGCCTGGGGTATGCTATACCTCTTAAGTTCAGCACTTATCCGTTGGGCTAGTTCCTTGGTGTTGATTTCCTCGACTTCTCCGGCTCCGTTGCCAGCCGTAGAGACGGTCTTCATGACGACCGACGTGTGTTGCACATGTTGCGTATGGGATATCGTCTGTTGTTGAATTGTCTGCTGCTGCTGCTGTTGTTGCTGCTGCTGCTGTTGCTGTAATTGCGTCTGCATAGGAGGAGGCGACGCAGGTCCTGATAACGCATTTGGGGAATGATGGGAAGGCGCGAAACTTGCGGCTGCCGAGACCGGGGGCGACGGAGGACTCAGAGCAGCAGGACTCTGCTGTAACCTTGGCAAAAAAGCAGGTTCGTAGTGCGGACTCGCAGACTTGTGAGGCGAATTGAGAGCACTTTGACTGTAAGCACTCTGCGGCGACAAGGGACTTGGCTGGAGTCCACCACCAGGCGAGGGATAATTGTGCGGAGGTGACATCCCCATCGAGGGTAATTTATCGTACGCGTAAGGCGAGCCTCCCATGCCTCCAAGGCCGATGTTACCAAGGCCGTTATTCTGCATAACGGCAAAACTGCCAGTGACTCCACTGCCGGTGTGTCCTCCGTATACAAACTTGTCGCTCATCGTCGAGATCGGCGGCAGAGGCTGAAGCGGCGTTAGGGTCGCGTACGACGATCCTGGACTAAAACCCGGCGGCGACATTCTCTCCGCCACCGAGGTCAGGGTTTGATAAGTTGGTTCAGGCTGCATTGCCCTAAAGTCCGTCGCGTCGATCATACTCGCGACGGAAACACTGATGCCGGAAGTCGGCGAGAGTTTGCCAGGACTGAGGAGCTCCGAGTCAGCGTCCCGCGAGTCCACGTCGACGTCCTGCGGGGGTACGATGACCGAGAGGGACTCCCTCGCGTTCGGCCGACCCGCCGGCGGTTCTTGGGACGAAGACAGATCCTCCGCGGCGGCGAGGTCTCGCTCCTCCTTGACGGAGCCGAGCGCACCAGCAGCCGCGAACAATTCCAGCGGGATTCTCGCGCACGCGATGTCGGGGCTACGTGAAGCCGACGAGCCGGACATAACCTCACCCCCTCCACTGCTACCACCCTCGTGGTGCCTGATACCCCCACCTCTTCCACGTTCACCATCACCGATGCAGTTCCCATTCGAACCGCCCCCACTACTGCTACTCCGGCCCTGCGTAGAAATCGCTGTTGGGGAATCGACCGAGTCCAGTAATTGCTCGCTATGCGATTGATGATCGGCTATGTCCCCTATACCTTCCATTTACGCACATCTAGTTCGTGTAGCGCACTCGCGAGGCGTGCAAGACACCTTGCCCTCCTCCCACTCCCACTCACAACACACACACACACTCACACACAATTCCAATTCGATTTCCAATCAACTCAGCTGATCACTATCGCAACCGGCAACTGACCCGCTGATGATCTCCACGTGACAACCCTCTGCTGCTGCACTACACTGTCATCAACATCACCCGCTGAACTGAGATCGAGATCAACTACTAACATACAAGATTGACGACAACTGCCCGCGCAATAATAACTCGAAGACACCTGCACTTTTTCTACTCCTACTTGAACTGCTTCTCTTACACTTTCTTGTACTGGTAATACTCGTGGGATCGGCATAAGGATCGAGTTCCAGAGAGCTTTTCTCCTTGTCATCCACCGTGAGCCCATGACATACGCGGAACGAGTGAGCGCACCCGAGTGAGTGCGAAACCCAAAAGGAGAAGAGGGGTGCTTGTGCCACCGCTTGCAGGGGCTACTCTCTCGCACTCTGTGCCCACCGGTGCCCGAGCTTGGCCCGGACCCCTCTTATTTCTTTTCCCCTTCTTACTTCTGCTTATACTTTTGATTCCCGTCAATCTTCCTTCCTTCCTTCCTTCTTTCCTCTGGTCCAGGTGTGTAACCCGGATCTATTATTCCTCTTTCACCTTTACCTCTAGCCCCTTACCTCATCCTCAATTGGTCTTTGCCGGTTACACACATTTGTTAGATACCACCCCTATGTCGTGCCAGCCTTCCTTCTCTCCTTTCACTCTCTCCCTCTAGTCTACACCCCTCTCTCACTCCCTCACTTATAAACCTACACCACCTCACTCTTCCCCCTGCTCTTACACTCTTTCTCTGTCTCTCCTTCCCTCTCTTTCCTTTCCTTCCGGCTTCCAACCTAGCTATACACGTGAGCTATCGTAGGTTTTCAAATCTCGATCCCGATTATCGATAATCGTGCGCGATCCCCAACACCACCAATCTTTCGCAAACATCTCTCTGTGTGTCTTTAATATTTACTAATGCCCAGAACCAACGCGATTTGTCTATTTCGCAACACCCAAATTTTGATCCGGACCGTTCTCACAACCGAGCAAAAGTGACAACGCGCGATTCACCCCCACCACCCTGCTGAGCACCACCATCACCACCTTGGCTCCACCACTACCGCAGTTCCTGGCGTCAGTTATCGATTTTCCGATACCTCGTGACCACCGTTGCTCGATGCGCCGATACTTCGAGCACAAACATCGACTCACGACACCCTCTCTAACGACCCCCAATGATTCCAATATCCTAGATTCAGAATCAAAATTGATTATCGTACACTTTTCTAGGCTCTTGCGGCCTCCCCTTCCTTATATGTTGCCGAATTTTTTTCATTTTTTAGACAGTTATCTTTTTCAGGATTGAAGATGCTTCAGTTGAATGATAATTATACACTCTAGGGATAATTCGTTAAAAGAGCGTCGATACAGAGATCAATAGTCCGATTATCACTGGGAATAAAATGGCGGTTTCCGATGCCTCGCGCGCAGATTTTCACTCGCGGAAATCGTTCGCTTGCTCGAAGTACGTGCGCGATATGGAGATGCGTAACAAGAAATAGAAGACAGATCCTTGGTTGAGGGTCTGTGGTCTCCCCGCGCAAAGTCTGCACCCCCTGTTCTTGATATTCCGCTCTTCGTGGCTGCTCGCGTCCAAAGCGCAATTCACACATACGCGTGCGCATAGTTGAAATCAACGACACGCGTGTAAGTCGTACCAACACATGTGAAAAAGAATAGCGGATCTGCTTTCTAGTGTGGAGTTCTATTCTTCTTCTTTTTCTTTCTTTTTTTTTTTTTATACGACCCTTTGGAGTGGACGCTCTCTCTCGTTTGACGAGGTTCGCATAACGTGTATGTATTTGTAGTAAAAATGATTTTAAAAATTTTATAAATTTTGAAAAAATGTTAAGTATGTAATTATAGAAAATTTCAGAGGATTTAAAAATAATTGTAAAGAGTTTAACGGTTTTTGAGAGATTTCACAAAATTTCACAAATTTCAAGGAATTTTAAGAGATTTATTCAAAGGATTCCAAAAGATTGTAAATGCTGTTAAGTAATTTTAAGAGATTTTAAAGAATTTCACAGATTTCAGGGTATTTCAAAAGATTTTAATAGATTTATAGATTAAATAATAAAATCAAATAAATAAATTAGGAATTGTAATTTTGCTCTTGTTTATTTATTAAATATGTTGAAATATTGTACACTTTTTTCACATGAAGATAAAAATACACATTATAACAATTAAATTACACTGTATATTTATTGTAATTTTTATGATATGTATTTTAAAATTTATATTGTATGAAAACGAACTGACTAAATCTGCAGACTGTTGGTTTTGAAAAATTGGTGAAAATATTGATTAACATCAATCTATCGATGCCATGATATTAGTGGCGCCGGAAAAATTTTGAAATTCGTCCCTCATTGCCCATATGTCACTAACACGACTAACACCACCTGCTTAACGGAACTTTTCTCGATATCTCCATATGGTCAGATCTATACTTGATCCATCCAATTTTCGTTACTTTTTCTATTTTATTAATTTTATTTAATAACTTAATAATTTTTTGTATTTAATAAAGAATATTGTACATTAATTAATTATTTGATTATTATTATTAATTATCACTGATTTTCTTGGAAACTATATAATCACTCCTAGAAAAAAATGCTTGCAATAAAAAATATGTATTTAGAAATATTTTTTTCAATGAATTTTTTTCATCATGAAAATCAAATTTCCAACAATTTTCATTGATGTCATATTCGTAATCAGCGCATCAAAATACACATATGTAAGTATACTGAGTTTAAACAAAAATAACATAATTATTTATACAAAAAGTTTAACGATATTGATGTTCGAAGAACAGATCATTGTGAACAATTATAAGTTAGTATAAGTAAACTGTAAAACTATACCATTTTGGTAATAAATTTGGTAATTGACTTACTATTTCATTTATATAATAGAAAGTGGAGAAATTACTAATTTAGTACGTTGTCAAATATAAGCAAAATAATGAAAATTCTTATTAATTAAGATTGTGGGAGCGAATAAAAGAAATAATCGAGACTTATGTAAGTTAGAATAAGAAGTGAACGGTGTCAGCAGGAAGTGTGGGTAAAATGGGCATTTGGTGAGGCAATTTACAGCCAGAAAACATTCACCTTCCCTTTGGCGCCTGACAGTGTTTGAAGCAGTTTAAACTTTAAAGCAACTCGAAGCCTTGTGAGGTGAAAAACGTAAAAGTGCCACAGACAGGAATTATATTTGAATTCGCCCCTGATGTTACTCATCATGTATATAAAATAGAGTTTACTGTAACACGCATAGGTAAAGGCGCGCTTGCGAGACAGGCACGAGGTTCGTCACGACGGAGTTGCGCAAATCGCAATGTGACTGTTGGATGATTCGGAGAAAGGGCAGAAGAGGGCAAGGGGTGGAGATCTTGCAACGGGGATCTGTAACGAACTCGATATGTACGAACTCAGGATTGGAGGGATGAGGGATGAGGGAAGAAACCTAAGGGTTGAACGCAGGGATGCATTCTAATGAAAATTAACCCGGTGCGTTTTACCCTCTAAGTAACTTGAATTAGTAAAATTTCAATATGTCACAGAGTAATGCTACTGATCTTTTCTAACGATTTCAATCAGTGAAAAGTTTACTGGAAATCAGTATGAGAGGTCACTGAAAATCAATAGAATTTCACTCTGCAGAATCATTGAGATATGCAATCAGTGATTGCAAGATTGTGGGCAAACTTGAGGTTCTAGTACTATAAAATTTATTTTGAGCTTTTTCTGACTTTTTAAATTTATTTAATAAATACTTATTATCATTCTGTACAATATTCTGAAATCGATTTTTTTTTAAATCTCATTTAATTTAATTTTATGACCTCAAAAGTCACTATATTTCGTATAAAAATTTAATTATTGTTTCTTATTTTCAGAATTGCCCCTTATTTTATATTTCACACTTTTACATCTGATACAATCAATTATAATATTATTTATTATTCAATTCGCAATAAAAATACGATAGCCACTTTAGTCGCTCAAGTTGGCTCACACTTTTACAATCACCCTTATGTCTATTTGAATCAGTGAAAATTAACTGAAATTTCAGACATATATTTCATCGATTTATCAACGGTTACTGCGAACATTCTAATCGAATCAGTACTTTTTTACTGATGAATCAGTAAATTAAAGCAGTTTTTACTTCTTTTCTGCGCCTTAGTGAAAATAAAATGAAAGCATTGTCACAATATATTTGTATGAAGAAGTCGGACCCATAAAGTTCTTTCCCTTTGTATTTTACAAAGCAAAGGACCGCGCCGGTAGTTTTTAGTACAAGGGAAGTTATTCCCCAATTTAAAAACTCGCTCGATTCCAAATATCCCGGCGGCCGTATACTGAGATCCTAATCCCATTGCAGATCCTCACTCGATATTTCGACGCGTAGAAATAACACAAGAGCATAAGTTGAAAAGGAAGGGTGTTTAAGTTGCCCCCAAATTTAGCAGCCCTGAAGACAGCTATGCTGGTAACTTAGTGGGGGTTGCTTCCAAGTTAGGAGGGGTTTAGCTTCAGGGTGAGAACTGCGATGTAACGTCGATATCCCGTTCTATACCAAGCGTCGCGACGCCGAGTGGGGCAAATGGCGGATAGGGGAAAGTTCCACATGGGTAAAATAATCGATAAGCACGACCGATATGTATGTACTACGCACACACGTGTCCAAATTTGTGCGCATGCGCATCCACACACTCATACATATTACCTGACCACGTACTCATACATGAATACTCAGTATTCATGTATATATATATATGTATATGTATAATTGTATATATACATATAATAGCACATAAATGTACTTGACGGTGTTCTAAAAGGAGGACCAACCCTTACACCAAAAATTTCCCTCCTAAGGGTAGAGAATATTTTCGGATTTATCCTCATATTTAGGGCTATAAAAATACACCCTCGAATATTATGTATATAACGTATTTTTTCATGGAAACTTGATGAAGTGGATTTGATATGAAATGTCTATTATTGAGAAAAAAAATTTAGTGGTAACAAAATAATTTTGATGAGCCTTTTTTGTTGTCACAACCAAATTTTTGTTGCTAAAGAATATTATTTTGCTGTCTACAAATTTTTTTGTTGCGTCAAACAAATAATTTTGTTGAGCAGATTTTTTTCGGAGGAAATGTTTGTTCTGCATATAAAATATGATATTGGATCAATCAAAATACGTCAACCTGAATTATTCCAAATAGCTGAAAGAATTGACCTGAAGAATCCAAAATTACTTTAAAGTCACCTCGCTGGAATTTTTGAATAAAGACTTTTATTCACAAAAATTTTAATACATGTCGAAATTTCAGTATGCGTAGAACATTTTCTAGTAAAGACTTAAAAATTTTATATTCAACAGATAATATTAAGTTATGATTAAGAAGTTTTTATTGAGGAGAGGAATCATACGTATATCAATAATCTGATCCTGGTAAATTTCTGCACATCGGCTAAAAGTCGATGTGCTTTTTCTTTTGTTTCATTCTTCGCAAGTAATATCATCATGTGGAGATTATATATCCCTTTTTTACATAGACTTTTTCCCAGCGCGCCCTATGCGCTCTATGCATTCAGAGGAGCCATAAAAACGTAGGTGAAGGTATATTTTAATAAGTACACATGTAATATGAAGAACGTGAAAATACATATATATGGTCTCTTGACAAAAGCGCGCAGGTAGTTTTTTTTAATCCTTCCAAGCATTTTGTTACCAACAGGATGCGCTCTGGGATTAAAGATATCGAATGCAAGTCTCGTGATCGAATAAAAGAACGACTGGAATCGATTTGTACCATACAAATCGTACCTAGAAATGAATAAAAAGGATAAGAAAATAAAATAATATATAAACAAAAAAATGTTTAATAATAAATTAAAATAACATTTTTCTTCATTTTTAGTAACTTACAAGGAAACATATCGAAGTGTCAGTAATCTTTTTCAACTCCGCTATGCTGTAGAGGACAAAAAATAAGAGATATTTATTTTTTTTATCTGCTGATAAACACTTTGAAGGGGTTAAAACTACCCCCAAAGTTCACCTCGAAAAACTTTTTTTCATTATTCAGTAGAAGAACAACTTAAATACGCAGTTCTTTGTCAAATTCGGTGACAAATAGTATAAATATTTCTAATTCAAATTAGAACCCCTGTATCCTCGTTCTTTACGGGGGTAAACCACCCTTATCTCTAAAAGTTTAGTAATATTAATAGTAGTAATTGTAGTAGTAATATTAGTAAGAAGTTTATACTATTTTTTCATTGATAACTTCCTGCACTGAAAAAAGTTTTAGCTGGGACAAAAAAAAATGTTCTTGTCCCCACCAAAAATTTTTTTCAGTGTGGATTAGAAGTCAGAAATCATTATATAATTAAGTAAATATTTATCACATAAGAGAGTAATCGAGTGGTGGAGAAGTTATTTCTTTGTTTAGAAATAAGAAAAAGCCTTTCATGGTAACATAAAGCAACCGTTTTGTCTATTAAATCGATAATTATCTTCATCCGTAAATCTTTCCCTTGGTTTCAATCACCCACCTTTTAAAACTATCAACTATACAACCTGTTCAACCTGACGAATGTAGCTCACTGTGCCCCTTCGTCAACCAACCCCGTTTAGTCTCGGTTTCTTCAGAAATCAATATCTATAATTATGTTGTTACTCCAGCTACATAGCACTTGCTTCACCTGTTTCCAGACTCTTTCAAAAACTAATCGGTAACATCCAAATTATTGCGATCATTACAATTTTATCTTAATAAATCAATAAACCGAGAATATCTACAAAATTTATCAAACATTAAATTCTGATCGGATCATAAATGTTTTCGTGAAAGCCTTATCCCAAAGCTCGATATACTGGAAATGACAAAAAATATATCAGTGCACGTCGGTCTTCTCATTAAAGTTTGTATTTTTTAAATACTTCAATTTTAAATAATTTTTAACTTTTTAATGTAAGTATAAAATTAAAAAATAAAATTTAATGTAAAATTAAATTGATTAATTCTACAGAGGGAAAAAATCGAGTTTTTAGATTGGAACTTGACTTCAACACCCTTAAAATCTTTTTTTATCCTAAAATTCTTAAACATCCTTTATCATTATTTAAAATTCCAAAAAAATCTTCTCACATCTATGTAAAATTCCATGAAATCCTTTAAATTCATTTAAAATGTCTTTTATTGTCTTCAAGTTCTCCTAAATCCCTTAAAATTCCTAAATTCCTGAAAATCTTTTGATGTACCTTAAAATCCTGTAAAAACTTTTGAAATCTGGGGAATCTTTTGAAATTTTTCAAATTTTGAAATCTTATATCCACCTAAAATTTTCCACAAAAACTTGTTTAAAGTACTCAGAAAAATTCAAAAGCTTTCAGAAACTGGTTTATATTCTTTCTGTAATTAAGAGTATAAATAAATTAAGTTGTAAACATTCTTAATTTGTGGACTTTCATATATATATATATATATATATATATATATATATGTATGTTGTATAAAAAATATTGTACAAAAATTATATACAGGCTCATTTTTATATGGGACTTATAAAGTCCCGAGTTTGTATTACATTTAACGTCGACTAGTGGCCAACATATGATTTCGACCACAGGGTGATTTTTCCTAGGGGGGGTCAGACCCTCAATGAAGGGGCCCCCAAGTTCCCTCTCACCTGTCGCCAGGTGCAACTGGAAACCATCTGCATGAGGGGCTCGTGCCACAGCTATAGGACCTTTCTTTTCCATATTTTTGTGCCTGCCTGTGTGGATTGTGGAAGTGTCGATTTTACATTCACGATCGACTCACACGTGACTATCTGCCGAGCACGTGACATAATTACATGGATACGTCATGGCTCATGAACAGTAGGATGAAACAAAGTTATTGTCGAAAGGAAAGACTCATTTTTTATTTTTTATTAGCCTCAGTTAGAAATTTAAAAAAAAAATGAATTAGTTTAAATCGAATGTTTACAAATTGAAACGAAAGTTTTGAATTGCTATAAAATAATAATAATTCGTTAATTAAAAAAATAATAATTCACTTGGGAATAGTTTAAAATTTTGTAAGGTTTATAAGATTGAGCTCTGTTCATATAATATGAAGTCTCTTAAAATTCTACAAAATTCTTTTAAATTCTTTCAAAATGTTTTGGTAACCTTTAAAATTTCACGAAATTCTTCGAAATTTCTAAAAGTTCATTAAAAGCACAAAAGTTCAACGTCAACCTTTAAAATTCCTGAAATAAACTTTTGAAATCCCTTGAAATTTAATAAAAATCCATTTCACAAAATCTTTCGATATTCTTTTAGGAATATACATAGTTTTAAAATATAAGGTTTATAAGATTGAACTCGATTCATATTTGAAATCTTTTGAAAGTAAAGAATAAGTTCTAATATAAAATATGAATTTCAGAAAGAAGATTAGGAAATTTCAACTTTTAAATTTTTTTTTAAAGAATTATTAAAATTTTTGAATGACTTCTATGCACGGAGAGAATATCAGAGACATCTGGCTGGTGGATAAAATACTGAATTGTCTTACCAGTAGATCACAGAATTTCAATACTTACCCTACCCAGTATTAGTTTTTTATTGATTTATTAATTCCTAAAGAAAAAAATATACGCATGGTAACATAAATGATTTTCTTTTTTTCAGAAAATATAATTTTATAAGTTTTAGAATTAAAGAAAATATTTCCTACATACAAAGTTTTAAAAAAATAGAGGTTTATTCTAACATATGTAAAAAATACGGAAATTGATTCTTATCAAATAAAATGGATTTTTGCAAATTTGAAAATAATAATGGATTAGTTCATTTCATTTAATTGGAGTAATGAAAGAATGTGAAGTCATCTACTAATTGGATTTAATTAATAACAATTTTTTAATCAATGTGGATTTAGATATCGTGCCAATAAATGTTGAGATCATTAAGTAAATTTTTGTAGTATTTAAATTTATTTTTTACACATTCAATTTACACTGTAAGATGTCTTTTCGATGTTCGAAATTCTAGACTTTCAAATATTTAACTTGCATTTTAACTTACACATTTAGTCATATTCAGCCCCTATAGTGATACTCATATCTTCGGAAACGATCTGGGTTTGATGATACCACCAGTTTGTATCTAAAATAACTACACGAATAAAGAACATTATTTTTGAATATTTTTAAATATTTTATATATATATATATATATATATATATATATATATATATATTTATATATTTATATATATATACCACTTTTACGTGACAATAATGAACGGCCAACAAATTCCAACACCCCCTTTACGCGGGGCCGTGCGCAAGGGGGGGTTTGGGGGTTCAACCCTCCCATAAACAAATTAAAATTAAAATTAAAAATAAGATTTTATTTTATATCAAAGACAATCGTTTGAAAGTAATTTTTTTATTGTAACATGAATTAATCATAAAAATATTTTGATCTTTGTCTTATAGAAAGTGTTGTGAATATGATTAAACGACAAGCAAATTGATAATTGTATATAATTTATTGGAAAAAAGTTCCAATCCCCCTCCCAACATGAATTCCTGCGCACGGCCCTGGGAAATATATTTGAACTTCTGAAATTATGCTTACATATTTCCCCAGGATTAACAGTCACTTCGAGTCTTTTGCATGCGTAATGACATTCACGTGGTGGTTCCAAAATCCATAGTTTTTTTCCTTTTATTTGAGCTTGCCACGAAGGATTTGAAACATCGTCAACCTTGAAAAATTATATTGTTAGAAATTCGTGAGGTTGATTAATTTAGAAATATTTTGATATCTTTAAAATAATTTGAATGCTTTTAAAATATCATAAGATCTATTTAAATCTCTTGAATTCTTTAAAAATCTTTTGCAATACATGAAAAATGTTTGAAATCTCTTAAATTTCTACAAAATAAGTCGGGAATAACCCTTAAAAAATACATAAATGAGTTTCTATAGTGACTTACGTGCATAGGTGCTCCATATCCAGGACTTCCCATAAAAATCCAATCTGTTTTTTCACTTTCTGCTGTTTCCGGTAGAAAATATGGTCTCTGATAGTATTCTCTAAGAACTGTACCAATATTTTTGTCGCAATTACTCCTAAAGTTAAATAAAGTCGCTTATTTTTTTTGTGTGTGCAATGTACCCTTCTTTTAAAAATTTTGATTCTTGAAAAATATAATTTTCAATTATACAGAGTACAATATTAACACTTACCATCCAATGTACCAAGGTGCTGTACCATTTTTGAGCTGAGCTCGATTTTCGCTCATATTCAAAACTTGACGCAAATTACGAAATTCTGTCTGATAGGGAAAAAATTGACAATTGCTGGGTTGTCTTTCGTACAATTTTTTGAAAAATGAGAATGAAAACTCTTTCATTGCCGTCCAATTAGCTGCTCCGTCGACGACTACCACTGGTCTTCCCGTGTAGGCATAACTGATCAATTTTAAATCAGATTACAGAATATTTTTATCTTCAATACTTTTATTTTAGTCCCAAAAAGAATTTTGTCATCGAAACTGCTATACTATAACATTGAAAAATACTTCCAAAAATTTCAAAAAAATATTTCGAAATATTTTAAACAACTCAAAATTTAATTTTTCAAATTATTTAAAAATATTTCATGAGTTTTCAGAAGATTTAATTAGTTTCAAAATATCTTAAAGAATTAATCAGTAGATTTCAAGAGACATACCAGATTTTAAAGAATTAACAAAATTTTTTTAAAATATCAAAAGACTTTGAGTGATTGCAAGGGCTTTTAATATTTTTATGCGATTTTAAGGGATTAAAATGTTTTTCAACAGATTTAAAAAAAATTTAAAAAGATTTAAAGTTTTTTTCTAAAAACTTCAAAAAGGATTCCAAAGATTTCAAGAGTTTTTAAGTGATCTCAAAGGATTTCATAAGGTTTTAAAAAATACAAAAACATTTTTTATACGAGAATGCTGGCTGCATCTCTGGTGTGACTCATTTCTAGACTTCAATTTTATAGAAGCATTTTCGATATATGTAATCGCAACCTTACTTTTATGGTAGTAGGAAAAGAAGAGAAGCTATGTTGAAACCATTACCGTTCTTCAAATGAAGTCGGATCCAAATTAGAAACTTTTTCAACCTGTTGAACGTTGATACACATAGAACAATCCACCGGAGGGCGAAACATTTTCTGAGCGAACGAAAGTTGTTCCACCAAACACTAAAGAATTTTATATACTTTTTAATTCCTATAAATATTTAATTTAATTTTTGTATTCTACATTAATACATTTTGAAAATTAATCTTTACCAGCTTCGACTTACTCTATCATATTTGATCGACGAAATGTAATTATTTACGGAATAATAAAGAATCCAGCCAAAAATGGAAAAAATCCAGAAAATCAAAAATCGAGGAATACAAAATTTGATTTTGAATGGTCGCAGCTGCAAATATGCGCGCCAAAGTCGGAAAGCACGCACTGAAAAACCAATATTATCAATTTTATCGAGGACCAATCGCAGTTCCTTTTTTGCGCTCGCAAGTGATTTTTTTGACGAATCTGTTTGAATTTTCTCGACCTTCTCGTTTCTATCAGTCATGGTGGTTTCTATCTCACTGTGAGAACTATTCACTCCTCTCCTTTGAAAATCGCTTAGCACTAGAACTGCGCCGGAGCGTAGGTGGAATGTATGGAAGATTCACAGAGGCGTGAAACAAGAAGATACAATTTGTTCCGAAAAATAGTACTTTCTCAAAAACGATTTTTTTTTATTGAACAAGCATCAATCGTTCACCACAATTGATTAAGTTTAATAAACAATCCGCTAATACATATTTTATATGTATAATGTATATACATATAATGGCTATACGCGCCAATATAGGTGCAATTATATTATTTTGTTATTTGTTTTCTGAATATACATAACTGTATTAAATCTCAAATTTAGATTATTTTGAGAAAATTTTATTTTGAATCAATAGTTTTATAAATAATTATTATTTATTTATTTACTTTTAATTTTTTGTAATTTTATGATAGAAATTTCCATTCATTTTGAATAAATTTTATTTTATTTTGCTTCTTCATAGAGGAAGCTTTGTAGTCGTTACATTTTCCAATATTTTTAAAATTGTTTTAAAATGAGGAAAGTTTTAAAAACTTTCCTCAATTGATAAATGTTTAATATAACATTCTACTTAATTGTCCATATGTGCGTGTGTGTGTGACCTTTGCGATGGTGATGGTTGAGGAAGTCAAGTGTATATACACATAGATTTAGAGGATGCTTCAAATGATTTTCTCATTTGACCACTGATGAAGGGTAAACTGACACACTTTTATGAGGAATAGAATTATGGGGTTACACGAAATCGGTTCTGAAAGATAGACTCTTATCTCGAAACGCAGCTAGCGCAATTCATTGAACCGATCAATTCAATTACTTTGTCATAAATACATAATATAGTGATGGCCTTTACAGATATAAAATCTACTGGAAAAGTGAAAACTAAAAAAATATGATTTACTTTAAAAAGTATCAGTACAAACTAACATTTTTCTTAAATACTTACCTTATAGAACTCATAGAATAAATTATTAATTGTTATAGTAATTTGTGTAATAAAAAATATCATTAGTGAGCTTCTTTTTATTTTCTGTTTATTTCAAACCACAAGCTACAGAATATAAAATTTGCACGAGATTGGAAAGGACGCATAGTAATTGATTTTCACAATAGCAGATGAAGTTACACCCTCCTCATGACACCTTTCTCGATTACGAGTGAACAATTTCATTACAAATGGAATTCCATAAAAGACTATTTAATAACATTTTCGGGTACTGTAAATAAATTATAGAATTGTGTCTTTTATGCAGTGTTAGGTAAGTTACTTTATTAAAAGTAGCGTAACTTACGATATACTTTGAAATTAAAAAAATATCTAATTACAGCTAGATTATACAGTTCCTTTATATAAAAAAAAAGGAACTGATTTCGATTTTTTCAAAATCCTAGAGTTCTTTAAAATCATTTAAAATATCACAAAATCTTTTGAAATTCTTTAGAATTACTTGAAAACTCTTAAAATCCAGTGAAAAATCCACAGTGAAATTTCTTTAGAAACATTCAATTCTTTTGCATTCTTTTCAAATCCCTTCAAATTCTTAAAAATGTTAAAATCACTTGTGTAGAAAATTGCGCAATTTATTGCAGGTAAATAAAATAAAAATAACAACATTCTTTTGCGGAGTTAAATCTTTAATTGTTTTCAGTCGGATTTGAATTACATTATTCGATCTTCACTTCAATAATTATAAGTATATACGTGGTACTCTTTCGATATAAATAATACGGCGTCGTTAACATAATGATAATAAACTCTCGCTTAAAAGTAAATCTACGTCGATATAGAACTGCGTCCTCGATAATTCGATAAATGATAAGTGTCCCAGTTTTCTTCCCCGGAGGATTTTACATAGGGGAGGCCGGCCAGGCTTAGTGCCATCAGAAAAGCTCATGGGATGCCATTGAATTGTGTCCGCAGGTAAATGATAAGAATAGATGTTTCATAGAGGTGCGTGTAGAATTCTCTACGATATGAACTGTGCGAAAGAAACATATTTTTCGATATTGTTATTATAATATATACCCTTGCTTGCGTAATAAGTATGAGTACAAGAAATCTCACGCATTACAGGTGGTCGTTAAAATTACAAAGTTCAGTCTGCCTTTATGAAATACTCGAGTACACGACGACTATCTCAGTTATATTTGTACATATTTAATAATTGATGTTCGTCGTAAGGCTAATTGAAAGTCGTTTACGACTATCGTACGCAAATCTTCAAAGATTAATAAACTAGCGCTAAACGCAAACTATACAAAGGAAGTCGGTAAAACCGTAAAATCGGTAAGGAAAGCATGTCACAAAAACATTTCCTCCGTAGATTACAATTTTGATTTACACAGTAAAGAATATCACAAAACACAATCAGAATGTAACCGTACCTAAACACAAGTTCGCTATTGCGTTCAATCTTGTACATGTATGTGGAATATCAAACCTTGAAAAATCAGTTTTCTAAATACCCCCCCCCCCTCACCCGCTCTCCATCTCTCTGACATTCAATTATAACGACTTACAGTAATTAATACTAAATGCGTGGTGAAATTTCTCTAATACATCTATGATGCACACCCATGCTTATTTATACTTCATTTAATTAATGTTAATATGTATGTGGTACAGTAGACTATTATCCCATATTTATTATGCATGTGTACATGTATGTATGTGAACATGTTTGTCAACTGCATCTAAACATTCTTCATTTAGCCCAGCAAATCGATTCTCTTCTTTCTTTTTTTAGTTTCATTGAGATCTGTATTTTTCCTCGGGCTTGACCATTAATCTCGTCGAATTCCCGAAAATTGTTAAACTAACGTGTCTTTTGACGTCACGAAAACATGAAGATGAAGATTTATTTACAAATGTTAATAAAAGACTCGTTTTGAATTAAAAAGTACTTGTGCAACTAATACAAAAATAGCGTGCACACACTTAGGCTACCTGGCAATAAATACATAATTTGTTCCCCTCGTGAATCAAAGATTTGACTACTTATTGGGAAATAAAAAGTTCTGAGAAGAAAAGAATGTCGAATTGTATCAATAAATTGTATTGTTGACTCTAAATATAATAAACGAACCTTAAATAATCGCCTTTACAATTCCACCAAACAAAATACTCGTTACTTTCTGTGGAAGATTGTACATAAATCAAAATATCTTTTATACTTCTTCAATAAACATATATAAATTTCATAAAAAATTATTATAATCTCGTTAAAAAAACTAAAATTTTATAAAATATAAAACATTACGATGCTCTTTCAAAACGGGTCTTTAGTTTAAAAAGACTGGTTAGTCTTCGTTAACTGTTAACTTGGAATTTAAGAAAAATTACGCCGCTAAAAAGTTTCTTCCCTTAGCGCCTTTTTCATTTAGAATCGCGATATATCATTGAGACCTATCCGGTAAAATAACAAAAAATATAAAACTAAAACTTTCACCCTTGAATAATTGGAACGATTCCCATTTTGATAGCAAATGGTAAACTATGACGTCACTATTTACTGACCGTTCATGCATATTCTCTCCGATATCTTATTTTTAAATTAAAGAAGAGATCTCGCTAAAATTTTGCAAAATGACAGAAAATATGTTAGTGCACTAATAACGAAACGAGGGTACTAAAGACCTGTTTCTACTTATATTGCAAATTTTAAAATCCCATCATCCTATTATAAAAAAGAGGTTGCAATCATATCGAAAATGCAATCTCGAAATCTAAAGCATCATTCACCTATTGGCTGGACTTGTATTCGCCGTCTGCACTTTAGAATCGAAATCAGAGCTGCCAATTGATTTTAAGGAATTTTAGAGAAATTTCAAAAGTATTTAGAAGAGTTTCAAGATTTTCAAATAACTTAAAAATATATTTAAGTACTTCAAATCAGTTTAAAAGATTTCTAAAGAATTTAAGGATTTTCAAGAGATTTTAGGTGATTTTAAGGAATTTTGTAAGATATCTTCTTTAATTTAAAAATAAGAAGCCAGAGAAAATATATATGATAGGGTGAGTAAATAGTGATATCATAATTTATCATTTTTCCTTAATCAAGTGAAAGGATATTTCAACTTGCAAACTTTTTTTCGCCCAAGTGACATTTTCGTCCATGAAGTATTTATATATGTATGGTTTATGTATCGGAAAGAACGCGTATATTATAATACAATGGAAAAAGGAGAGAGTGCGATCAAAATGGAGAAGTGTGTTTATGAAATCGCATGAATCGAATGATTCTTAATTTGCTAAAGCGATTTTCTTGAGCGTCCATTTCGTCTACTGTACAAGTGTTAAGCAGTCTCTTTGTAGAAAATTATAAACGCGGTTTACAAAATGCATAAGGGGAAAGAAGCAGATATCAAAATTTCGAACAATCAATACCCAAAAATTTGATAATTGAGCCGCTGGATTCAATAAAACCACATAAAATTTGCCCACTCGCTTCAAGCCGTTCGAGTTGGCCCCTGTTGTCCTCAAAACCGATTTGGAAAATTAAATTTTCGAAATATATGGTTTTGTAGGAAATTTCATAGCGCATCTTTTATTCTGTAACAAAAAAGTTGTATGTTTTACCGTTTCTTTTTTTGAAAGAAAGTGGGTGGACAAATTTTATGTAGTGTTATCGAATCCAGCGGCTCAAATATTCCATTTCCCAAACAAAAAACGTCCCTTTCTTTTGGGAAATTGTCTCTGAATGCCCAAAATATCACATTTTATAAACATCTTAATTATTTATATCCAAGATTCTAAATTACAAATGTGGGAGACGTTTTTCGTGAAGGACATTTTATTTAAAGTTTTTATCTGTAGTTTTTTCAACTATTATGGATGGGCTTTCTTTAAATTTCAAAATTGACTGAATTTATATATGAAATCGGTCAATATTATTCTCTGTTTCATTTTCTCCGGAAGTCTGCAACGATACTTTCAAGGTTGAGCGCTCTCGAAGAAAATGATTTTGTTTGCATATTGCGTCAAGATCTGCATGTAATGGCTAATTGCACGAATAAGATCGAAATTTTAATTCGTGGATAACATTTTGTCGTGTTTTATTCCTATCTTATCGATATATGACGCGATTTATGTAACCTTCGGTGAGAACATCGCCCGGGAACACGGTGGGTCGTCATCTATATTGTTTAAAAATTAAATTCAGGGTCGCGTTGCTATGCTGCACACACTGAACCACTTAGATTAAAACGGAGAACCAATCACAATCTAGTCATTTTTTACAAATCGCTTAATATTTACTTAGAAATTAAATCGGGATCTCGCTGATTCCTTAATCGTAGAATGAACTGACAGAACCTGGATCGAGCGTAAAGCATGTAATATAAAATAAAATGATTTGTTGTGATTGGTAAGCCGCAAAACGAGAACTACGTGTTAGGTGCGACGATATATTAAGTGTATATCTTCAAAACGTTTCTATCGAATACAATCTTTTCTAGTTTCGATCCCTCACCTAGACACTCGTCAAATATTTTAATAATATTAATAATGAAATAGAACAAGGGAATTAGAACAATTTATGCTTCGTAACGATTTGACAACGATAACGATTATCACTCCTCTCGTGATATTATTATTCACATCATCTCCTCATTATTAATCTTATTATCGTAATTACATCAACTTTATGAATTCGCGTTTATTGCCACAATCGTCGATTATAGTCTTTCCAGTTTCTGAATTCGATTTAAATTATTTCCTTAAGATGAATACGATTCTGCAATAAGGATTTTTGAAGATTACAAACTTCTGGAAATGGGGAATCGAGTCCTATTACAGAATAGAGGTTGCGATTATATCGAACAATAAACGATCAAACGATCGTCGCTGGGTAAAATAAAATCTTATTTTGAATTTTGATTTGTCGATGGGGGAGAGGTGAACCCCCAAACCTCCCACCCCGTGCGCACGGCCCTTCCAAATAATTTAAGAATTTTCGAGGGATTTTACAAGATTTCGAGATATTTTTTTAGGATTTCAAGCGAAAAGCAATTGTAATTTTCATTTAAGTGGCTATAAGGAAGTTCAAGAGATTTAACGAAACTTATAAAGACGTTAAATGATTTTGAATAATTTCAAGGAATTTTAAGGGATTTTAAAAGATTCAAAAGCATTTTAAATTAATAATAATAATAAAAAAAAAAAGTCAATAGATTTCAAAAGAATTCAAGGGAGTTTAAGGATTTTCAAGTCATTTCAAAATATAAAAAATATTTTTCAAATTCTTTAAAATTTGTTAAATCTCTTGCAATCTGAAATTTTTTGAAATTACTTGAAATTATGTGAATTCTATTGAAATCCTTTAAGATCACTTAAAAACTCTTGAAATCTATTGATTTCTGTAAAATGTTTGTAAATGTCTTGGAATCTTTTCAAATCTTTTTCAATACATTTTATGTCCTTAAAATTATACACTCACTTCGAGATTTCCTAAATTATTGAAGATTAAGATATTTTAAGATAAAATTTAAACAAATTATCATCATCATTCTAGTATCGATAAAAAACGCACTTTCTTTATGCAGTTAAACTGCAGATAATTCTTTGCTAATTCGAATGCTGTAAAAAACAGCGTAGTAGTGCCGTAACAGTGATGCTCCGAGGGATCACTATCCTCTGCCACACCCACAGCCTCAAAAATGCTATATATATGTATATATATAATATAGAAATAAACTATATCTACTCGTGTATTTTCGTGTTTATATATTTATATATATATATTTATAATCCGCCAATGCATACGTTATTTTTCTCTATTTTCGCACTTGGAAGTGCGTGGCGATAAAATTTCGCGTGCTTCGGTATTAGTACCGTTTCGTTAAATATTAATTTAGAATTGTGTTGTAAAGTTTAGAGCCATCGATGCGACTACAGCTGCGGATGTGGTCGGACGAGCTGCTCTAAGAAATAAATAATTAAAAAAAAAAAAAAAACAGTGTCTGGAATGAAGGATCAGATTCGAAATCTTCTTTTTTCTGCAGGTCGGCGAGATGTTCGAAATCTCACAATCAGTCGAACTTTGTAGATGCCACAGGAAGAGATTTCCACTCGCTATTTGAGAAGAAACACGTGGGCGCTTTTCTTATGAGTTATCATTTTGCAAGACTCTGCGGCTGCTTGGACCGAAGGTCTGTGGTTTTAAAAACGGTATCGAGAGCGTGTTATACCCAAGAGTCACCTGCAGACACGGCTGTTGAATTCGGGGGGACGTTAACGGTGGCAGCAGGAGTTTCCTGAACGCTCACACCCACACCGACACCGTCCCCGATCCATTGCGAGCCAGTGCCTCCAATACCGACACCCTGCACAGCTCCGACCGGGCCCTGCACTTGACCCTGGCCCACCCCCAGCTCATACTGCCGTTTCTTTTTCTTCTCCAAGTTAACTTGCGCGTACAGCGGCTCACCGGGTTTCGGTTGCTGCAACACACAGGTCAACATTAGTACTGTGCAAATGACACCGTGAACGTGGGGGTGGGGTGGACGGGTATTATATTATCCGAGAGCCGCCAGTCTCGATTACAATACTTGGTACGCTTCAGGGTATTATATACGTTTCTATTTTACTAAAGTAACTTTTTAAAATTCTTCAGCTCATTTCAAGGTTTTGGATCTAAGTTCTAACTTTAAAATTCGATTTCCTCATTTTACTTGATAAATGTTATAACTAGACATCTTTCGGCTCTGTACAGCTATTTATTTTTTAACTACTATTGTGGGTACAGAGCGAAAAAAATTGTAATTTTAATATTTTTTTAATAAAATAAAGAGATTGAATTTTTAGCATAATTTTGAATGTATCGTTTCACGTAAAGAGTATTAAAAGTAAACATTTTTTCGCTTCTAATAATTGTTCAGTAAAATGAAGAAGGCGAATTTTGAATCCAAGGCCTTGTATCAGTTATCCGATTCTTACCTCACCAGTATTTTTTCCCCGCAATATCATTTCTACATTTATTGAAATATCGATTTGAAAATGTCTAATATTGAAGGAGATATATTAATAATGTACGTTTATCTGGTTCTAAATTTTTAGTAAAAAAAAAAAAAAAAATTCATAACTTTCTTCTACAAATGTAAATATTTAGGACCAGATAAACTTAACTTGGTGCTTTTACATTAATTTTAGAAATCTTCATCTCGAGATCTCAATAAGTAGAAAGTGTCATTGCAGTTAAACAAATTTTAATTTATTTACACAAAAATATGCTTAGAGGTCATCAGAGAATGTATTAGATTTGTGTCAAATTTGACCCTCCCATTTTTTGTCAAATGTCCACGTTTTGTGGCCTACTGAACGCAAAGAACATGTTTTTATGAATTTGTCTATCTTTTTGTCCTAAAATGAAGGTCAAATTCGTTAGCCAATCATTTTGGATAAAAATTTTAAAAATTGTATCATTTTGAAAATTTTTGAGACCACTTTTTTGTTTAATTAACAAATCCTATGTACGGATATGTATTCGTAATGCACAAAAACTCGAACAATTTATCCTTATTTATAATATTCATTGAGTAAAATGAGGAGATTGAATTTTGAGACAAGAATTTCCAACACCCTTAAAATAGTTTCGTTTTACAAATTTTTAAATTATGTTTATGAAGTATCATTCATATTAAACATACCAAGTTATTGGAATCGAGGCCAATGATCTGAGCTGCGTTACTCGCCTAACCATTCCAGATAAGCTAATAATTTTAATAAAGAAAAATCTAATACCTTCTCACATATGATAAGAATATATAAAAAAAACTGATTATATAATTAATATTCGTATTACGAGTACCATATGCTAGACTTATGTAATATGCTTTTTGCGAAATAACATAAGTGAGTTCAGAGTGCTTGAAAATCTCCTGAAAAACGTGTCAATATAAAATATAGACAAGCTATTAGATTAAATGATATGTTAATCTTTATTAAATCAACTTTAAATCCTCCACTGTACATGTCTTCATTTATTTTACATTAAAGATACCTACTTCGCTATAATCCTGGAAAACTAATCAAAAAATTATAGTTTATAAAAACTAAAAAAAAATTAAATTAAAAATCATCCTAAAGAAAATGATACGAGAAGCAAAGTTCGGAGTATGAAAGTAAAAAAAATGTATAAAGTACAGCCGAATGTAAACGTACACATTTTGCTAATTAGTTAGAATTAAAAATTTACAAATTATACTATATGTTAATCTTTTTCACAACTGTGTTCGATACTTTTAATCATTTATTGCCACTTTTTTTAAAGAACATAAATTCACATTCTCGTAATAGCTGTCATAAAATGTATAAATATATAATAAATAATTTACATACTGTTGTATAATACTTATAATATACCCAATAAAGGAAAAAAAGGTTTGTTTAGTTTTATAAAAGATCCAAACACCAGTCAATGCATTACCATTATTACTATTTGGCACAACAAAAAAGATTGTTATTTTTTGTTAGACTTAATCTTGGAATAGTAAGGAAATTTCCTTGTTCATTGAATATTTTGTTTAAAAGAAAATATTTTCTGACTTCTGTATAGGGAGTAAACTGAAAATCAGTTTTCAATACCCTCATAAAGTATAAATCAATAATATTCTCAAAAGATAATATGTATTCTATATTCTATATTCTATAGTCTATATTATTCAGTATTTACTTTCAAGTAATCTGACACAGTGCAATTTTCCTCAAAATGCTGCGTTTGGTCCAAAGTCAATTTACTATTTTGTATTTGTTTGTAAAGGACAAAAGTTATTATAGATAATAATAGACGTTTTATAAAAAATGTATAGTTACTTTTACAGAAGTAGAAAATAAGATTATAAAAAAAACTATCAAAGTATGTTTGGCACAACAAATATTTACTCTAAAATATAAACTCTAAAGATTTTGATTCGCATAATTCGTGAATAGAATGTGCAAAGTTTAATATTCTTCAGTAAAAAAATGCCTTTGAATGAAAGGACAGATTTTTTCACTTGTGCAGATTTTTGAATAAAATATTACAAAAATCAGTTTCGAAACAATTTTTCTTCCCTCTTGATTCTCATACATTGTTAGAATCATAATTTGTTAGCCTAATAAAAAGCTTGGAAGGCTATTACTTGCCGTGCATTGCGCTTGGAAAAAAATGGCATTTCTAAGAAGATCCGAAGTTCTCATTAAAATGTTCTCCAAACTTGACGTCTGTATTTGATAGGCCACTTAAATTGAACTTTTAATATAAATTTCCTGAAATTTTAGGCTCTTTGACTCTATTATGTAGCTTTGCTTTTTCGATAGTGAATCGAACAAAGCTTCAAGTTGACAAATGAAAATTGAACTTCGAATACTTTTAGTTATTTCCTAATTGATGAAATTAAAAATTGTTGGATCCAAGTTCTAACTTCAAAATTCGAATTCTTTGTTTTAAGCAAAGAGTATTGAAGTTGAAGTTTTTTTCGCTCTGTAGAACTTGGGTCCGAAATCCTTAACCAAAAGTGTGATGCATGCTGCAATATACATGATTCGTTTTAGTGTTCTGCCATATTATAAATGACAATCTAATCCTTGTAATTGACTTAGTTTATACACTTTCATAATCATAACATGTAACTATCACATATACGTATAAATGTTTTTAGCTCTGAAGTTTCCTACTTGCTTTACTTTATACTTTGAGTAACCGTGTCACAACTTTTACGATAGAATATAAACGAATAATATACTGTATTATAATATTGTAATAATCTCGTGTAAATGTGTATACTTTATAAAAAATTTATTACTCTATGTATTAGTTTATATAGGTGTTAATGAAAACAGTGAAAAAAAAAAAAAGAGAAATGCACTATAATTGTTTTAGTTTAAAATGCATTCCCATTTAGTTTACAAGTAAATAAGTAATTAATTAATTGTGTATTATTCGGACACCATGCAAAATTCGATTAGTGCGATTTACACTGCATGTAAAAAGATACTTAAGGGTGTTGCATTCAAGTTCTAACATCAAAATTCAATTTCTCCATTTTACTTAACGAATATTAGAAATAGACATTTTTTCTTTTTAATTTCAATTTAAAAAATATAATAACATCTATTTTTTGTTTAAAAAAACAGTCGATAATATAATTAAGATTATTGTTAGGTATTGACTCTAAGTAATCGCAAAAACTGTAATGTATAGGTAAATACAAATCCAACCAATTGACTAAGCAAGAATACTGTTTCATCCTGTGTGACTCACTTCGTGAAAAAAAATCTAATTACAATATTTCTTAAGTAAAATGAAGAAATTGAATTTTAAGGACAGCACTTGAGTCCGGCACCCATAATCCCATATTAGTAAATCGATAGTAAATATAAATTACAAACGCTAGTACATATGTCATTCATATTGCAATATGTATGTACTTTTGGAAGTGTAATACTTTTTTTACGCCCTAAGCAAAGAGTGCCTAAAAGCTGTTGGTGTTTAGTGTTTACGTTGAGAATTGCGCACAAATTCGTTTTTAGAGTCTAGTGACTTACTGGATTGGGAGGAAACACGCAAACTCCGCCAGCAGGTGGTGCGTGAGTTCCTTGTTTTGGATACTGCATATCTGACATTGCGATCTCCTCGTTTTGCTGTTAAACATAGATCGATATTTTCGGTTTCAAGCTCTCTCGGTCAATCTCATTATCAAAGCTGCTTCGATGTATTTTTAATGATATGCGTGCAAATTTCCAAAAATCTAAATAAGTTTATATTTAGAACTCTACAAACTTCAATTGCTACAGAAGAGAAAAATGTTAAAGATTTCAATTTGTAAAATGTGGAAAGATTGCGGTCATAGTCATAATTATATAATTAAAAATTAAAGATCAAATGGCTCGGCGAGTAACAACTTCTTACATCATTGTTCTAGAATACTTTAGGTTTAAATGTTCCTCATCGTTAGAGTTCTTCAATTATTAGATTTTATATTATTTATTATATACGAAAAATAGAGAGCCTTGAAGATATAGAATAACTGGAAACAAATTCACGCGTAGAAGAACTTTAACGACACGAAGGAAAGAGTATAATCAAACTGTAAATAGGGTAATGACATCAATAGTAAGATTCTGTGGCTCACTATTATCGCAAAACTTGACTTAATGATCTTTATACACCGTGTGCTCAAAAAGAGTGTAATGGAAGTAAATCGTAAAAAAAGTACATAGGGTAAGTTAGTAACACGAAGTAACCATAAGGAATATGCACTTAATTGGTGTAATTTGTTGTAACTGAGAAAAAGTGGCCGCGTATTTTCCGACATTTATGGAATTAGCGGAACTAACGCCTCCTGCGGAAAAAGCCTGAAGAATTCTCCCATTGGTGAAAATTTTACGATTTTGACCAATGGGAAAATTTCTCAAGTTTTTCCTGCAAGGGTTGCTAATTCCACTAAATTCTATAAATGTCGGAAACATGAAATAGTATAAAGAGACTCAACGCGTGTAGTTTGAGCTGCTGACAGGCAGTCCACATTCATGGAACTTACTTTACGCTTTTTACGATTTACTCCCATTACACGCTCTTTGAGCATACGCTGAAGGAAAGAAGAAGAAAGAAGAAGGTTCAATATTTAATATATTTCGTTGAATGTAATCCCAAATTCAGGTGGCTCACTATAGAGGTCATAACCCTATAAGCTCAATCTCAAAATAAAATTGCATGACTTTCATTAGACTTTACTTACAGACTGATAGATGGTGGAACGTCCGACATTATTTGAGTTGGTATTGCCTCGTTGAATGGTTCTGTCTTCGTACCTCGTGCTGCCTTGACTTGCCATTGGACGATTCAGTGTGCTGCAGTCATAACTAATTTTAACATAGAATCAACGTAACCTACAATGTAATAGGACTCTGTGC
>CAJFCO010000081.1:1873674-1886000 GCA_904066015.1 Synergus gifuensis
TCAACTATAAATTTCAAAAACATGTTTTTTTCCCACAATAATTAGTGTGCTTTCGTGTTTTATTATATTCCTGATTCATAATATGTAAGTCTGAAAGTATCGCTAATAAAATAAAATAGAACATGGATCGATCAAAAGAACCATGCTATGACGAAAATGAATTCTAAATCACTACGATTACAGAATTGTCTTACCTTGACATAAACTGTACGCTAAAAAGATTGAAACAGACTTTAATTGTCGCTGTAAGACACTATTTTTAGAGCTTAAGGTGTCAATTGTAAATAAAAATAACCGACAACTACATATCTCATAACAATCTTCGAAATGCTCACCAGGCTTTAGATCTAACGAACAAATTCATCAAAAAGAATAAAAATGAAAATACTCGTAACTAAATCTATTCTTCCATTCATGAACGACTTTAATATAACTAAAGGGGTTTAATTCTAAGGAGTTCTAAATTATAAAATCTACGTATGTACTATAAAAATAAATAAAATAACTTCCATCCATAATTAACTCAAGATCCTTCAAAATTTAATTCTGAGTATTGCTCAATACTTTATCAGAATTCTCACCATTAGAAGCAAAAGCAACTTGTTTTATAAATGATTTATGATTTTCATCAATAGGAATTAGAAAGACTCACCTTTAGTTGGTGCTGCTACCCTGTTTTGAACCGCCGGTTGGATCGGATGTTTGTCGTAATTTGGATCTTCAACTTCTTGGCATCGGTAACTCAAGTTCCTCAGAATGCACACACAATTTTCGACAATTTTGTTTCCGATGTTCGACTTCTCGATCGCAGATCGAACTACGTACAAAAGAGCATCGACAAGTCCTTCGCACTCGCGTAATTTTTTCCTCGCATATTCTCCAGCACTTGAGACATTCCTAAGGACACCAGATGCATTTCTAAATACGGTTGACCAACAAGTCTCACCACTGGAAGAACTCGGATCCCATCCACTATGGGGAATAATTATGTTGTTCACCACCATCGTCACTCCATCATCAATAATCGACCGCTTCAAATCCTGTAAAAATCAAATAAAGTTAAACAATTTCGACTTAAAGGGCGTTTTAGGTTTTAATTCTAACTTCAAATTTCGATTTCTTCATTATACTTAATGAATATTATAATTCGATATTTGTTCGTTCTATAGCGCTACTCTTTTTTGAAATAAAATTTTGTCTACATAGCGAAGAAATATTTAATTTTAATGCTGTTTGCATAGAACCAAGAGATAGAAATCTAATCTCAAAATTCTATCTTTTTATTTTATAAAAAGAGTATTAAAATTATATATTTTTAGAAATTTGATAATTTCGAAGGATTTTAAAGAATTTTCAGGTATTCTATGAGATTTTAAGGTTTTCTAAAGATTTCAAGAGATTTTCAGGCATTTTAAGGGATTTCGTGGGCTTTCTAGTAATTCTAAGAGATTTAAACAAATTTTAAGTATATATCGACAGTACTTTAATTTTAATAAAAAATGACAATTACTAAAGTAGGTTATTAAAAAATTTTGTAATTAAATGTAATTTAATTTAATTTCTAATTAAATTTTCAGGTTACTGAAAGCTACTTCACTTGCAAATATTTAAAAGTAATCGCATTACCTCGCATGAAGACAAATTCCATAGCACACCAGTCACAAGTTCCTTAACATCAGCGTCGGAAGTTCTACGTAATAAATTAATCAATGCTGGTACCCCTCCAGCATTTTTTATGGCGCGTTTGTTTTCATCATTTTGTCGGCCATAAGAAAGATTTCTAAGTGCTCCACAGGCATTTCTGTAAACGTCAGGACTATCATGGTCAAGTAACTGAACTAATGGCGGAATACCTCCCAAGCTGCGTGTCTTCTGTTTGTTAGGATCATCCATATAACAAAGATGCTGCAGATAAGCAGCGGCATTCGCTTTGATTATATTATTCGGATTGCTCAGAAAGCCGATAACCTCGGATAAATTAGGATCTCGCCATCGCAATGACTTCTGGTCGTCGTCCAAGGGACTCGCCATTCCAGGCACGACCGGATGTCGGGACTGGAGTCGTTGTAGGTGGAGTTCGTCTTCGAACATTCCAGGCGGAACTCCTCCCGTAAGCGGAACCGGATGGCCCTCCTCGTATCCAGGGACGTCCTGAGATATTGGCAATGGCCCCACTCCAACGTTAGGGCCATAAGCGACTGGACCATAAGGGGACGGAGACACATAACCATAGGCCACTTTTCCCTCATCTACAATCACAATAAAAATTCTTTATTTTATTTTTCAATTGTAAATAACCGAAACTTTTTTCTGTTATGTTATGTTTTAAACTAGAAATAGTTTAAATTCTGGCGCTCATGGGGTAACTTTTTAGCTTTTTCTACATTCTCATCAGAGAGTGTATTAGATCTGTGTAAAATTTGATCCTCCCATTTTTTGTCAAATGTCCACGTTTTGTGAACCCCTGTACCCGAAAAACATATTTTCATGAATGTGCCCGTCTGTCTGTTTGTAGATTTTAGTTTGTTAACACAATAACTTTCGAAAGAATTGACACATTGGATTGGCCTTTGGTATACTCGGAGCATGTTGGGAATACATTGGGGACCTCAGCTGAATATGTATAGGGTACAATAGAGGATATAGCGACCGCTCTGTGAGACCTGCATTTGAAAACTTAAAATGGATTTAAAATTGAAAGCTTCACGATAACATAAAAGCCTTCGGGCTGAAGTAAATAATTACTGGAATTTGATACAGTATTCTGGAGTACGCAACATCATAAAACGTGAAAGTAAAATTAATTGGAAGCACGATGAGTGCTTACTATCAGTGCACAATCTGCACATGAGTCTTACCATGTGGGTGTTGCGAGGGCTCGCTAGAATCGTCCATATTCCAGGAATTACTCATTTGATCTAAGATAAATCAAAGGAATTAAAATAAATGTTCTAGTCTCCATGAAATTCTATGCAGGTTACTTACCATATTGATCTCCAGGACCTCCAGGACTAGGTGTGATACGATAGTTATCCTGCAAAGCAGGATTCAATCCTGGATCGATATCATTGTATCCTCCTTCGACGTATGGAGCTCCTTTTCGTAAATAATCTGCAACAATCAAATACAAATTATTTTGAAATTAACGTTAATTGTAATTTATGTAGGATGTTGATTCTCCAGGTCAATTAAATTTATTAATTCACTTGAAAATTTATTAATTCCCGTTTTTTCCCCTCTTTTTGATTTATACTTCCTGCCTCTTCTGAGTACACCTTACGATGACTAGGAAAAAGAATCGAGAAATACAAAGTATGTAATATGAAAATTGAACTTACCGTGCGAGGTAGGAGAAGCTCGACTGTGTTCAGAAGGACTATGAGGGCTGTGTGGAGAATGCGATCGAGGCATATAAATTCCATGTGGTCCTGGATATCCAGGTTGAGGTGGATATCCTAGATAGGGGTCGTAGTGATCAAAACTGACCATGTATGGGTCAGTCGCATATCTGGGATCAGCATGTTGATACTCTTGTGACATTAACGGCACTGATATATAACTACCCACCCCTGGGTCTGGATCCATGTGTGAAACTTCTCGTACAACTTTAGTCACTGTTGTAACCTAAAGAAACATTCAAATATTAATAAAATCGATAAAGTTCACCATTTCTGCGTTCAAAAAAGTGAAAGAATTGCTACTAAAATTGTTCAATATCAAAAGCTTTCAATTCGGAAACTCAAAATTTCGAAAATTCTATCTCATTTTACTTAAAAAATATTATAATTTAGTATTTTTTCGCTTTATAGTGCTACCTAGGAAAACTATTCAAATTCAAATGAAGTTTTTTTTTTTACATTTGAGGATGTGAATGTCAACAATAAGAATGATCAATATGTATTATGAATAGGATGAGAAGGAAAGTAAGATAAAAAGAAAAAATTTAGAAAGTAATTTTTTATGTAATACCAATAGCTTCTTATATGATGAGAATTTAAAAGTACATAGTAGAAAGAAGGGAGTAGAAAGAAAATATTCTGTGTGAATGTCACATTCTAATTTAAAATTGTATTTTGAAGAATTTTATCACAGACTTTTAATCAAAGAGACTTGAAATAAAAACAAAAAAGAATAAAAAATTGAATGCTTACTTGTTGTGAAGTCTGTTGTTTGTGAGTTCGTATGAGCAAAGGATCATCCTGAACTGATAAGTGCGACGAATGTAAAGAATGTGTATCGGCTTGACCATTGCTACCATGATAGTCGGTTTCGCCTTGTCCTCTGAAATAAAATGTATAAAATTACACACAATGCCCAAACAAAAATTCTCCAAACTATATAATAAACAATAAAATACTTACGTATACTGTGGCATGTCTGGGCCTTTATCTTGAAGAACGCGTCTGCAACAAGCAAAAAAATTATTATTTGTATTATGCTCGCAATATCAATTTTATTTCAATTTTATTTTTATCTTCTACTCAATATTTATTAAACCATGCTCCAACTATTTTAATGTAATTTACTGTACGAAAAACTTTACAAACTTCTCAAGCTAATGAGATTAAGAGATCTTAATGAATTATTGAATTATTAAGATCTTGTTGAATTATTGAAAACATTATTTACTCTTTCCTTCTAAAAATGCAAGGGAAAAATTCAGCTTGGTGAAAAGTGAAAATCAATAATAATTTTCCAGGAAATCACGTCCACTTCGACAGAGTCTTTACTCTATAATTTTACAAGTCAGCGCTGATATAGAAAAACATGCTATCCTCTGGAAAGCTCTTTCGAATCAAATATTGTACTCCTTATCATAAAAATATAAAACACTATATCTGATGTAATCTTATTTAAAATTTTAGATTTAAAAAAAAAGTCTAGTACGTATATTTAAACATGAAAAATAGAAGAAAAATTGGAATTACTATAAAATAGTAAAAAAAAAAACTTATATAAAGAAGACAGAGAACAAAGTTGAGATCAAAAAGGACGTTGAAAAGAAATTGAGAAACTCTTTCAAAATAAATTCAACTCTAAGCATATAATGTTATAGGAACCTTGACTAATTATAAAAAAGATTATAAAGCACTTTTTGATGAATTGTTTGATTGCAAATATTTGCATTGAAGCTATGTATGCTCGTTTGCTAATTTGAGTAAGTGCTCCTGAAATAAGCAGAAATATTAATTTGATTTACATTGCATAATACGATTCACTTTAATAAATATGCTTCCATTTCGAGCACATAATTTTCATTATATAAATTTCCATATCGAAAATAAGGCATTTCTTTTTTTTTAATAAGAAATTAATTGTTTTGAAATTATTTAGAAAAAGTATCCCAAGTAAATATATATTCTTCGGGAAATAATTATAAATTGCAATATTTATTGTAAGAAAAGAAAATAATATTTTAGACTATAAAAATCTCAGAGCTTAGTACTCGATGACCTAATAATTGAAGAACGCAAGCTAAACTGGTTGTAATTACATTAGAGATTGAATTTATAGAGATCTTTGTAATGATACGTGGAACTATTTAAGCGAAGTCTGTTAATGTACATCTTTAGTTTTTACACAGAAAAATACTATTTAAACAAAGCTGTAAATGTAAATACAGAAAAGAAAATCTCTTGAAATCTTTCAATATTTTAAAATCTAGTATACATTCAAAATGTGAGTATCAACTCGTCGTTTATAAATAATTTCATGCAGAATAAAATTTTAAAACAGCCGTGCTTGAATTTAGAGCAAAAAAATCATTAGAGATGTGAAGCTATTAATTTCTAATTGTAAGGTAATAAAAATTTCTTATACATATAATATATACATATATGATAAAATAAATGCAAAGATATATCTAAGGGCTAGATTAAACATTCGAATTAACAAGATGAACAAAAAGAATGTCCTGGAACTAATATGTGCACTAGATGATTCATCAGCCTTGTAAAAAGATTACTTTAAAAGGAATAATTATTCTGGATTTTAAAATATGTTAGTCACCTTTGTGTGATTTCAGTACGAGTTATATTGTGCTCCTGTCTCTGCTCAATCCGTCGGTTCACCAGCCTAATTTTCATAATAAAGATATAAAAAATTTTTTTTTTTATATCGTCACACATAATACATTTTACACCCTATTAAATTAATTATATGTATTTTTATTAATTTATCATTAGTTCATTATTTCTGTTCATAAAGTTCGTCATTAATTAGCTTAACTCTTTAATTTAGACTAGTTATTGATCAGACGACGAGACGACTAGGTCCTAATTATTTAATACGAAGCATAGAACGAGAATATGCGAACATGAAGCGAGTGTTGTTTTAAATTTACTATCGAAAAATCTAGATAAATGTAATAACAACCTTGACTTGATTTTCATATTAAAAATTAGAACTGATTTTAATGAATTTTAATTAACTATTGGAAAATAAATAAATAACTGATTCTTTATTAACATATATTTACACTTACAATTAGAGCTATGTACCTATTAGTATCTTAAATATCAAACAGAGCAATGTTGTAAATTGGTTTAAAAGTTTTAGAGGACAAAAAAAACACTTCAACATGCTGACCTTAACTTCGAGGTTGCTTCGCTAATAGTAATTACAATAACCAACCTTTCAAGCAAGCGAAACCGAAAAGAAAGTTATATACACAAAGTAGTTATAAAGTCAATACCTGGTCCTTTAAACTCAAGCATTTTCTTTCTATTTCAACATTTTATAAGATCTGTTCCATTGTTTTTCTTTTATGTATGTTATTTCGCGGAAAATAATTAAATTTTTATGTGACACAAGACTCTTAAATATAAAAATATGGAAAAATAATCGAATTATTTTGAAAAAATTTGAAAACTTTTAAAATTTATTAAAATCCCTTGAAATATTTTTATATCCTTTAAAATTTCACGAAATATTTTGAAATAAGAAAAAAGAAAAAAACTTAAAATCATAAAAAATTAACTCTTGAATTCTTTTTAAATTCCCAGAAATATTTTTAAAAAATTTTAAATCTTGAAATTCTTTAAATTCCACGGAAATCTTTACAATTGAAAAAACTTTGAAAATTCCAAAAATTTAACAACAACCTTTAAAATTTCTAAGAATAACTTGAAATCTCTTAAAAATTCATTTAAAAAAAGTTTTCCTCATGTGACGCACGACTCTTAGATGCATACAAAAATATGAAACTATAACCAAACTATTCTGAAAATGATGAAATTATAAAACAGAAAGTTGTTTTATACTTACAAACAGGAGTCAACCAGCTGATTGTTTGACATACCAGCTGATCTTCGACTTTCGTTCTCAGCTATCGGGCAACCTCACCTGAAATATAAAAAAAATATTAATATTAATTAAAAATCCTTTGAATTTGATAAAAATGACTGAGTAATTAAGTTACGACCTATTAATTTTATTCAAAGGTACTTGACGCTCGATCGTAAATATAAGTGTCGCTTCAATGAAGAAAATTTTTACGACAGTCGTAATTTTTCTAGGGAGGAAGTGAACCATCTGAGCTATGTATATCCTTCAATTGATCAGACATCTAACTAAATTGAAGCTCTATTAGGTCGCAAACCTACGGCCAACGAGTCAATTCAAACTCGGTGCATTATCTACTTTATTTTCGACTTAAGTTCTTCGAAGCTTACCACAAGACACGATCGAAGATCGTAATCGTGAACGAATTAACGTTGTAATATCCGCGAACGTTGAAATCTATTCGTAGACGGTTAACGCGACATTTTAATGAACGCCGTGATAGATTTTGTTGGATGCCATGCATGACGCGACAGCTTTATAGAATATTTCAATATTCATTTGTAACAAAAGTCGATAAAGGAAATTTATTTACAGCGTTCTACTTTCCTAGAAAAGTTCCCTCAACCTCGAGAGCTAATTTTTTAATAGCTCGCAAAAAGTCAAAATGAACGAAAAAATATTAATTTCCAGGGTGTCCAGTAACTAGTGTAAATATATATCGGACCAAAAAATTGCTCTATGATATAGTCCTCTTAAAATTTGAAATTCTTATATTACACATAATAAAACTCTAAAATTAACTCCTAAAATTAAAAAAATAAAAAATAAACTCTAAAAACAAAGAAATCAAGATTCTTTGTGTCAAGACGAATTGAATGGTCTATGTATAATCAATGCATTTCATTGACAAATAAGAAAGTTATGGTTATATGTAATTTTCAAAAATTAATTTTTCGACTAAAATTTCCCAAATAATGAAAATTTAAGGCTCATGTAAAGAAAATAAACTTTTTTCTGTTGACACGAATCAGGTAACCTAATATTAATTAATTAATACATTTGATTAATTAATTAGTGCTTCCTCTATGAGAAAGAAAATCATATTATTTGTTTTTCTGTTTCAACCAAATTTGCTCTAAATTTACTGACGTTTTACTGAATTTTTACTGAATTTACTGAATATTTTCAATCGAGATCACCTTTTGTTCGAGATGGGTAGAAAAATCGCAGAATAATAAACCGGAAGATGACTTAATTTTATTATCCGGTCGAAAATAACAAAGCCACGTTCCTCGTCCAACTCGCTTATTTGAGTAATGCGGAAATACTATTCTTTCTCGTCATCGTACCTCCCGGTCTGTATTTTTACATCTTTGTAACTATATAGGTAGTAAATTATAGTCAATTTTAGAAATTTCAAGAAAACAAAATTCCACTATCTTTGATAGAATTCTACCCTATGTAATCTTTCTAAATTAATATTTTTTAAAAGGCATTATCCAAATATAAAGTTAAAGAATTGTAGAAATTCTTCAACTCTAAAATAATAAAAGAAAAAAAAATCTGCAAAAAAGTTATTATAGGAAAAGTTATAGGAAAAGTTATTGATCTAAAAAAAAACCTACAAATTTCCTGTTAATTAAATATCGAGCGCGAAGCGCAATTGACCGGATGAGAATGTGTTCTTTAAGGTCAATAGAACCTTAAGTAAATTAGTTTTTTTCTTCATTTAAAACTAAAGTAATTATGTAATACAAAAGTATATACTATACAGGGTGTTTCTCGAGTTCCCTGTCAACGTGAAATTACAAATACTAGAGCAAAAACTAAGTCGAAAACTCCCATAAAAAAATGTTGAAAAATGCGTAGTTTTCAAACTACAGAGCAACAAAGTTGACCAATCAGAAGTACAATATTAGTTCTCACACATTCTCGCAGTGGGTCATGAATGCTAGATGGTCTAAATCGTGCTTCTGATTGATCAACTTTGTTGCTCTGTAGTTTGAAAACTACGCATTTTTCAACATTTTGTTATGGGAGTTTTTGATTTAGTTTTTGCTCTGGTATTTGTATTTCACGTTGTCAGGGAACTCGAGAAACACCCTGTATAGTAATGATAAAGATTGTTAAGTGAGTACAAGCGCGCAAGCGTCCCTAAATTTTTGAAGCAATTCCTTTGGACTTTAAAGTAGTTATCTTCTGTTCAAACATATTGAACAAGTCAGGATGTAAAGTGATACTCCAACTTCCTGAAATGTCTCACTTGCTACTCCCACAATAGTTTCACAGACTATTGTCAGCAAAGTTAACTTCGTTAATTAACTTGCCTCTGAAATCGAACTTAAAAGGATTATTCGCGTGTTATTTCAGTCACGTAGCTACGTACGAGAGTCTACTATCTACGAATCTACATTTTACGTTATGCACCGCAAGAAATTTTACTCGCAAAAAGTATTTTCCACAATGGAGAAGTATTTCAAGGAAGTTTCCATAATCAGAGGAGAAAATATTCAATTTATCCAATTATTTTAATCAACTCACTTGCTATGCGAATAAAACGCGACTACTCTCCACCTTATTTTCAGTTTCAATTTACTTTTAAAAACCTGGATTAAGATTAAGAAAATTCCCTAAATGCTCTTGAAAAGGAGGCAGATTCGCATTGTGTGATTTTTTTTTAAATTACCCAAAAACGTTACATCATTTATTATCAATTATTATTTATATTTACTTAGAAATTTTGAAATTCATAATCTTTGAGCATTTAACAAAATCACATAGAAAATTAAAAGTTTGTTAGTAACAATTCCCAATATTTAGTAAGTATTTTTTAATTCATAAAGATTTAGGGAATATTTGATAATTTTTCCAATAAATTACCAAAAGATTTAGAAAGATTCCGCCGTCAAATCTGGTATTTAATATCATTTGTGTGATATCACGGTCTCCACATCGACAAACTAACGGTAAAGAGCCAGGCTTTGGAGTTCTGAGCAGAGCAACTCCAAAGCATATTTCCATCAAAAAAGGAAAAAGGAAGCACTTCTGCCGGACTATAACAAGGTTTCCTTCTGACAAGTTTTCCTCCATTGTGTTGTGATCACAGTACCATAACGAATTTCTGATAAAAAGTCAATATTTATTTGCTTCTAAACAAACAACACAATTTTCTCAATCAGAAATACGATTTGTGGACATTTGACAAAAACGGGGGGAGGGGTCAAATTTTAAATAAATTTAATACATTTTCTGATGAGAATGTAAAAATCTCAATTTTACATTTCATAAACATATAATTTATGAGCGATATAAAGTAAATTGAGTAAATTGATTGAGATGAGAAGTGATTGCTGGAAGTTTGGATCATAAACTTATTGATTGTGCACGAAAACGAAGACCATAAATTGGGAAGCGGACCCAATTTTCTTTCCGGTTCGTTTGAAAAGCGGCTACCCGGTGTAAGGGTCACTCACTTTATGTTGAATGAATGAATGAGCAACCCACCCACAATATCGTATGTTTACGTCCACACTAATGCAAATGTGGTCACTTGCGCAGAAATGAACCCACCAACGTGTGGAAAATTTCTCCTTCCTTCCTTCCTTCCTTTGACAGAGCATCCAAAATATTTACGGAAAAAGCTACTTTCGCAACAAGTAGACAATGAATTTCAATTTTTATTATCATCTGCCACTATTATTTTCAACTATATTCTTCTATATTCAAACTTTAAAAAGGATTATAAACTTTCTAAATAAAAAAGCTAAATAACTTCGCTGCAGTGTAAAAATAAGCAAATAAGGTCCAATGAGAGAAAAAAAAAAGAATTTAAAATATGTTCTAGGCTTAAAAAAGAGAAGCTTCATAATAAAAATTGGAATTTTTAAAATTGAGTATGGTAGATTCTCTTAAAACATGAATAAAATTTCGGACAAAGGAGCTGAGCTCTGATTTAAATATAGATAGACTGCATTCTACATATAAATTAACCGTCTCCACAAAAACCAACAAGATAAAAAGGAGGCAGATTCAACCAACCAGGCTTCTGAAGTTTTGATAAATCCTGCAGATGGCAGATATTCACGTTATTAATAACTCGATTCGATCCCTTACAGGATAAATATAGGGACGATACACCTATTCATTATTGCGAGTAGTCTGAAGCGATTCAGTTCAGCTATTTAAAGAAGTGATAATGGAATGCAAATTCGCTCGGTCATGTAATTATATCAAGATGTTCGTAGAATACGTTATCGATCTTGTGTAAATACATTACGTTCTCTACGATACTAGAAGATAAAAAATCGGGCACATATCTACTCAGATAAAACGTCTCTAAACTTCAAATAATTGATATTTTGAAATACCACAAACTCCCTTAAAATTCCGAAATCTTTTAACATTTCTTGAAATATATTTAATTTCTTTTATATCTTTTGAAATACCTTGAAATATTTTTCAATCTTTTTTCAATCCACTTATCCTTTAGATCTTTTATCCATTTAAATCTTTTTCAGTTTCTTAAGATATTTAAAAATCTTTTGGAATCTCTTGAAAATTTTTTAAATCATTTTCAATTTATTTTATGTCCTTAAAATTATACACTAAAAAACTTCTAGTCTAAGATAAAATTTTTAGAAATTATCATAATTAGAAATTTACAAAGGCGCACGCATGATATTTTAGTTTTCAGTAAAATGCAGTAGGCCGCAATTTTCTATGAGTAGTCTTAAAATAATCTTTGACCCAGAGATTTATAAATGCACTCGTAAGTAAGGATAGGCCAAGTGCAAAGCAATGGCTTTTCACCCTTTTCATTCATTGCGGAAATGACTTTCTAACGATCTTTACAAAAAAAATATTTAAAAAAACGGAGTATTTTCATATACTGAACTACTTCTATTTCAAGCCCTATTTTGAGAAAAAAAATTCTAAGGATTTTCAAACAAAAATAAAAAAGTGCTCAAACATTTTCGAAAATTCAGTGACTATGTAAATTTTCTCACTGAAAAAAAACGAAAACTAAAGAGACTGTAACCTCA
>CAJFCO010000081.1:1886400-1920468 GCA_904066015.1 Synergus gifuensis
ATATATATATATATATATATGTATACGTATATACGTAAAACCGCATGCAAATCGGTTATGGTCAGAAGTTCATTCATTTATAGCAAGACTAGTCTCTTCATTCATCAACGTTCCAGTTTCCGAATGTACCGCAGTTTTTGTGGTATTAATGCAAGAATATCATATTCCCAGCCCCGTTCCCATGCCCTTTAAACACATTGTATTGTTTTTTCCACCTACGCAAATTTGTACGAAAGCAGATCACATAGCTCGACCTAAAGTAGTTTAATAAAAGAACCAGTTTTCTTGACACGGTCACTTATTCCGTATTAAGAAAAGGATCACACTATTTTATAAAACAATGTATGTAGATAGATCATGTATCTTTATCTACGCTTCTTATATGTCCTGTGAAGTTTAAGAAATTTATAAAGATCCGTGAGTTCCTTATTCTGCAAAATAAAAATAAAAATTATAATGTGTACATACTTTAAAAAGTTCCTGGTTTATTTTAAAAGATACCAAATTTACAAACAGAAAAATAATCTCTCAGGAATATCATACCTATCATAAAAAAGAGGTTGCGATTATGTCGAAAATACTCTCGCAATCTTGAAATTTGAATCTACATAATTCTCCTCCCTTCGCCTATTGATTGGATTTGTATTCGCTGCCTGTATTTTTACGTATCAAAAGTTTTATAAAAAACAAATGTCTCACAGTTGTATGGCGTAAATTGTAAAGCTGACACAGATTTTCAATCTTAGTTCAAAAAGAAGCCCAATTGTTAAACAGCGTAAAAGATTTTTTGTGTCTTCATTTTTCTTACAAAAGTGCAAACTAAAAACCGGCATTAGCTGCGTAACAATACTATTGTTCCACGCGACTTTTCCATATTTTCTCTCGAGTTACGACGGTAAGAACGACGGACAGCGCCTCCTACTATTTCCAGTATTTCCGCAGTTTTCCCTTTACCCCTTATGGCGACGATCACCCATCACATTCCAAGGAAGAATGAGAAACTACGAGGCACCCAAGGGTGGGGTTGGATTGAATCTGAGCCGAGCCAAGACTCAAGCCTCGAGGATGATTCACAAGTGCGTGAAGCCGAACGATTTAACGAAACCTTGTTTCTTCTTTCTCTATCCTAGCAAACTATACATACTAGTAGCATCCACGCCTTCTTTGATTTACTCAACTCTCCCTAGGTAAACAATCGATCTTATCAACCTCGAGTTTCAAGAAAACGAAAACTCAGCTACTTACTCACCTTCTTGGCTCTCAAATTTACGACTTTACACGAGGAAAATTGATTTCCAATTAGCACAAACAAAACCTGCTCGAGACGCTAAAAATAACCTGATTTTGCAACAGTTGAATGACCATTTTGACAGATTATATCACTATGTATCTAATCTTACACACTAGGGCGGGTCAAGAATGACAGATTTGTTTTAGATTTCGGCCCTAGTAAAAAAGGGGAAAAAACTAGTCTACTTAGGATTTCTCAATTATTAAAAATTAGAGTATTCAAAACTAAACGATTTTAAATCAAATTCACTCAAATTAAACAATAAAAACTAAATTAGTATTTTAGAATGAAACCTCAAAAATCCCGAAGTTAATCTTTTTAAACAGAATGTATGATTTACAGATTAGAGTTCAGATTTCAAATTTTGTCTTATAAATTTCAAAATTGAGCCATTTTTAATAGAAGTTATCGAAATTGAACAATTATAACTTTAAAATGTAAATTTCTCACTATTTCTGTTTAATATGCTTCAATATTTTTAAATTATGCTTCAAAATCTATAAAAATTCACCATCAACCAGTGTCATTATTTCTTTAAAAGCAATGAGCTTAATCATCAATCACTTGTACCTATAATAATTTTTCAATTTTAGTATCCAGAGAACTCTATGTATTTTGAAATTAATATTTACTATCCTATCAATATTTGAGGTAGCAACATTTTAACTTTACTATAACTTAAGAATAAGTATATGTCTCTTGATAAATTTTATTCGACTCATTTCTTCAATGACAGATATTAACAGATATATGTAACTTATTTGTTTAAAATGAATTTGATGAAAAACAGGATAAAGAGAAGCAACTGCATAGCACATGGTGTAAGACTCATTCGAAACGAAATAACGGAATAATCCGGAGACGATTTAAATGCCTGGGAAGCGAGTTTTTTTTTGGAGCAAAGGGGAAAATAGGGGGACTTTCGCAGGGCGTCCTAGATCTATATTCACTGCAAAACATATAAACACTTACATATTACATCCAGCTCCACGTATACACCATCGCATCGGGCGACAACTTCGTTTTTAAACTTTGAAGATCGGGTGATGCTCCGGTGGGAAAATCCTCAGAGCCTGAGAGAGAGCAGCTTCTAAATGATGAAGGAATCGTTGTATCATCCCGCGCCGAAATCCGTCGAGATTCGGTGCATTTCCTGTCCGAGGGTTCACAGGTGCAAAGAGACAACAAGGCAAGTGCAGCGACGACAGTCGACAATCAATCCATGGCACACGATCGTGAAACCGTCCCGTCGAGTTCGACGGCTTTTGGAGCGGTACTATCTCGCATCAACTGACTGCTGACTCAACTCTCAACTCAATCCCGGTAAGCCGCTCGCGGCTCATTCGTTTGATTGTCCAGATAAACGAAATGCACACTAATTTATAGACAGCAAGGTAGAGTGGACACGTAGAAAGCTTTATAAACTGGGATACGAACTTAGGAGGCACTAACGACACTTCTTAGAATTTGGCCTGGTTGCTAGGAAATCGCGAAACTTGACGTGACTGACTGACGACACCAAAATGGCCGAAAACGCGTCACGACTCGCACAATTTCAGCGGCAGAAACGAACACACGTGCTATGGAGTAGTCGAAACCCCGAAAATCTTTCCATGAATACAGTCTTGTCTTATCGCAACCCGCTCGCCAACGCCTACACGATTCACCACATTGCACACCACGACCACGCAGTAACGACGCCCTTACAACGCCAAGATGAGCCAGCGGTTCTCTGATCAAAATTTTCACATTCTCTTCGCTGGGCACTGCGGGGTTGAGAACACTGAGCAAGTGACTAGAGTTCGAAAATTCTCGGTAATTTAAAATTGGGTAAGGTAAGAAAGAACGTTACCGTAACTTACGTAATTTAAGAGAATTAACGAGAATTTATGAGAATTAACATTTTTTAACATTAATTGGTCACATCATTCATTGTGGTAAAATTACGGTAATATTTTTTACAGTGTACTTACTACAGAAATATTTTTTATTTTTCATTTAGCGGGGGAACAATCCCACTTGGTGCCCCCCCTGACTACGGTCATGGATCATCGACGGCCCTGAGACTGCTCACTGACTTTCTGTTGGAGAAATGCTGCCTTTGGTTGAAATTTGAATCGCGCGCCAAATTTTGACCAATGGCAGTATTTCTCTAGCCGATTGCCAATATGTGGTCATTGGTCAAAATTTGGCGCGCGATTCAAATTTCAGCCAACGGAAAGTCAGTGAGCAGTCTCAGGACCGTCGATAATCCATGACCGTAGCCAGAGGGGCACCAAGGAGAGGATTTTTCCCCCCTAGAAATGAAAAATAAAAAATGATAAAAAATGATAAAAATTAAAAAAATAAATTCTCATAAATTCTCGAAAATTGTAAAAACGATCTCTGTTTCTTTTAAAAAACTGTTAAATCTCTAATTAAAGTTTCTATAATCTGATAGAATACTAAAAAATATATTTTATACTTTTTTGTAATCACTTGAAATCTTTTGATTTCTTTGAAATATTCTGAAATACATATATTGAAATCTTTTGAACTTTCCTGAAATCTCTTTGAATTCATTTTATACGTTTAAAATTACACACTCCGAGACTTCTAGTTTATAGAAACAGTTTTATGACAAGAGTGTTTTTGAGACTAAAATAAAATAATTAAAAATTAAGATATTTTAACATAAGATTTTTTAAATTATCATAAGCATAAATTATTGACAAAGACATTCTAGTTTTAGAAAAATGGTGAATAGGAATTTAAAAAGCAGGAAATTTCAAATAAAAATTATTATTAAATACTTTTTTTTACATTAACAAAATTGCTCTTTAAACTACGTCTGCTTCCCAAAAATTACCTTTTTTGCTTGTTTACCCCTCAAAACAGCTTCTTTAAATAATTTACAATAGAGTTCAATTGCAGAAATAGAATCATCGTTTCCCGGCACAGGATAAGTAATAAGATTAGGATTACTGTTCGTATCGACGATTCCAACTGTAGGGATACACATTTTAGCAGCATTGACAACAACCGGATGTTCTTTCAAAACCTCATTAAAGCTTGAGAAAAGTATACAAAGATCCGGAAGCCTTGTAACGGCACCGAATTCTTTTTCGGAATTGGTAAAAATCCCACCTCGCCATTTTCTCGTGAAAGAGTATTCTCCGCAATCCATGGCGGTTTTGTCTACAATGTAAGTAGCCTGTGGAGATCTGGAAACAAAAAGAATAATTCCATCTCTGAAAGCCATGTGAGCGGTGAAATTTAAGGCTTGTCTAAGAAGCTCAGCAGTTTGATCAAGGTCGATGATTAAATGTCCTAATCGGTTTCCGTAGATAAAAGGGCGCATTTTATCATCCATAGAACCCTCTTTGTGACCTAGATGTACTTTAGCATCGAACAAATCTTTTACAGTAAAGAGATTGTGTACTTGAAAGAAGTCCGGATGCTTCAAGGGATTTAGACTCACATCTGCCGTCTCTGAAATATCAATTTTTATTTAATTGTGTGTCAAAAATTAAATTTTTAAGATGGACGGAATAACGACCTGAAGTATAATTATATTTTTGATATTAAAGGCTGCTTGAACGATCGATATTTTATTTTTATTTATTTTTATTTATTTTTTTTTATTAACTGAAAAATGAGTGGTTTTTTCAAGAAACATAAAAATTTTGTGTATAAATCCGCCAATTTTCTTAAAATAAAATTTTTAACTTAATTCTTCATTCAAGTACTTCAGAATTTTGGTAACCCTGCGCAAAAAACTTCTAAAAAAAATCTTTTTATTTTGGCCTTGCGACTGGCCTTAACCCCTTAATATTTGTTGATTAAAATACAATATAATAAATGAATAAATTTTAAAGTTAGCTCTTGGATCGATTAGCCTAACTAATTGATAAAATACCATTTTACAGGAAGAAGGGAACTTTATTTTGATGCAATAATGCTTAATATAAACCTTGATCATGAAAGTAGGATAAATAATACAACTATCATTACAAAAAAACAACAGATTAAGTGTTCTCTAATTAAGAAAAAGGAATACATTTTAAAGTCCAAAATTATCAAAAGGTAAAACTATTTTAACTATTTTAACTATTCGAACTATTTCATTAAAGTGTCATAATTAATATTCATTTCTAAAGATCTAATGTTCTAGATTAATAAGACAAGAAACTACCTTTAAAATTTCTTTAGTTACAGTCTATTTAATTTTTTCATTTACAGAGCACGTCAAGTGCCTTCCAGTTTGATACTTGTGTACTTTCTTCAGCTGATTGCAACCAGAAATGACTATAAATCAGAAAAAATAAATATTAACAAATCGCTGCGAGTTTTCTAATTGTATTCAAATCTCTAAGCAACATTTGCACAGTTTGCTTAGTCCGAGGATGAATATCTGATTGTGGCGTCAAATCAGGGTCCATTTCTTCTAAAACCTGAACTTGGGCTTCAATAGATGTTAATGTTGAAGAAACATAACTTTCATAATGATCAATATGTTCCAGCAGTCTCATTCTACATTCAGTAGGATCAATTGGAGCTTCCGGTTCCGGAATAAATGGTTGCGAAGGTAAAGCAGCAGAACGTTTAGTCTGAGGCGAGGAAAACTCTGCTTGAGTCGAAATGCCATTTTCAGACAAAACGCCCGATTTCGTTTCAACATTTGTACTTTTCTTGGCATCTTGGCTATCTAAAATGACATTAGAAGTCTCTGTTTTCAAATTTTCTTCCAGAGTAGTGCTCTTTGTCAAGGCATCCATCAGAAAATGATCATTTTGACTCACAGAATTTTCTACTTTGTTTACAACCTTCGACTCCTCAGAATGTGTCCCATCCTCCTCCAGAATCTTCACCAACTCAGAGTCCGTCGCTATTGATTTATCATCCGGATCTTCCTTGATACTTTGATCCTCCAACTTAGTTTCTTCCTTATCCAATTTAATATCCGGTTCATCAACATCTTCAGAAACTTCAAGAACAGGAACTGGTGTAATATCAGGCTTTGGAATCACAATCTTCTCCCAATTTTTCGCCCAAAGATACAACTTAGGATGGTCTTTCTTCTGAGCGACATTAATCTTGACTCGTAAACTGTGAAGTAGAGTTTGAATCTGAAGTAAGGAACTCACTAAATCGCAGGAGCGTTTCAGCATTGCTGTTCTTTGCTTGATCGTGATTTCGTTTTTGGTCCGGTCAGGGAGACTTGGCAGTTTACCTGTCTTCATCCACTCCTGGTCATGGATATATTTTTTCGACGGTCGTTGTCGGTAAGGATGTCGACAAATATAACAAACATATTTATCAGGGACGTCTTTTTCCTTTTCAATCGCGTTACAGTGTCCGTGCTGCCAGCAAAGACAAAGATCGCACTGTATCATCAAACCGTCCTCTTCTACCACCTTGCAAGTGCAGTTAATGATCTCTTCCTTTCGAAGCTGCTCTACTTTGATCATTTCACCGTTTATCAACATAGTCATCTCTCCATTCTTATTCTTAGTAATGCCGCTGTGTTTCGAGCCCACCAGTTTCCTCCGACTGAAACGATACGTTGTCGGACGGCCTTCTGGATCCGTGGTATTTAAAGGTGTATCATCAATGCTCTCTGACAAATCTTGTGTAATATTCTTCTTTTTCGATCTGCCAACCACGTCTGTCTGATAATCCGAAATATGTCGTTTTCTCTGGCTCCGTCCTCTCTCTTTCCGAGCGGCCTCTTCCAGAGACTTGGATCTATCAAACCGTTCTGATACTGCTGATCTAACTGGCAGAAGAGTTTTGATACCAGTCTGTGTCTTCTCCTCGCGAAGTTTCAGGTCGAAAAGGGTTCCAGGGGACATAGCACAGTCGTTATCTTGCCTAGCATTCTCGTTATTACCTCTAACTGGAGATCCCAGTTCGAGTTTTTCTTCCCTCTGGAAATTGCTCAAATCCTCAGGTCGACCGACTTCGACTTCCAACACCGGAGGCGTTGGAGATGGCATTGAAGTCGACAACAATTGGGAAGGCGAGAGTGCCGAGTGCAAAACCGGCAACTGAGACTTATCATGTGACCCTTTTCTCCTCTCAAATTTGTTTATCTTCTCCATAAAGTTAGAGGTCTGCTTCGGGATGATATCACCGATCGATTCTCCAATGGTTCTCGCATACGCTAAGTCTGCAACATTAGGTGTTGAACCCAGGAATTTCGAGTACTCAGGGTGATAGTGTTTTATATGCATTTGCAGGAGATTTTCCTTCCGAAAGTTCTTCAAGCAACCCTCTTTAGGACACTTGTAGGAACTGTCCTCCATTTCTATCCGCAAGTCTCCAATGAAAACTGCTCCGTCATCCACTGAGGAAGATGGTGTCATTGAAGAAGTCGGGGTACTGAAACCAGGAATCGGCGAATATTCAGGAACAAGAGTATGTTTCACTCTCGAATGAGATTTTGGTTTTTTGACAGGATCAGCTTCGCTCTTTGGTTTCTCTGGCTTAGTCTTTTTCTTTCGATGGATGCAGAAGTCAAATTTCTCCGGATCGAAGTCCAACATACCTTGAGTCGCCATATAGCTTCTGATGTCATTTCTAGATCTGAATTTCTTGTCACTTGATTGGTGTATAAAAAGCACGTCCCATTTTCCAGCAGATGATCCCGCCTTCCTCTGAGTAAAGTGCTTCTGCCAACCTGGTGGCAAGCGTTTATCAGCTACAATTATGGAGCGTCGAGGTCCTTCGATGTAGGATTCTATTCCCTGAGGCTCTCCATCTATCCATTCAGGTCTAACGCTCTCTTCGAGCTCAGCGTCGGTTTTCTCCTTTTTGTCTTTCTTTAAATACGTCTTAACCTTGGGAGTTGAATTATCAAATCCATGCAGAACCTCGGTGCCAGAATCGTCGTGAGATCCCGATGGAGATTCACTGTCGGCTAGTAATGGTTCACTAGGTCCCTCTTTGTTAGGTCGACCCTTCCTGGGATGTTTATCCGGATTCAGTTTCTTTGATTTCCTTTGGAAGAGGTCCATCACTTGGTACTTTCGATTTCTGTCTTTTCGTTTCTCCTTGCTTCCAATGATGTCTTCGCCATCAATCTCCTCTTCCAAAGGTCCTCCAATCTTGGTCATTTTGGAGGATCTGATGATTTTTACGTATCCATCGTCGAAATGAACGTCGTATCTGTCATTTCCTAAGACAGCGTTTACTTTCGCTGGATACTTTCTACCGTCTGCCCAGGTAGCTAGAATTCTCTCCCCCGCTACGAAATCCCTCGTTTTCATTTCACGCGATTGAACCTGTAAAACTCGCAAACGAGGACTGTCCATAGGAATCCACTCGTCAAATCTGGAACTCCATTTATCGAAATGAATCAAGACTTCCCGTTCAACCCAGTCGGTCTCAACTACTCGAGCTGAATACCATTTTTCATTAAAATCCTTTGCTTCAAGTTTGTCACCGGGAAAAAAGTTTAAACCCCTTCGATTCACGGATTTGGTTTTCAGCTCGTTTTCTTTTTCGATTTTCCTCTCACTCTGCAGTCTAATGTTCTCGATGCCTTGATGAAAGTTTTTTGTAACATCATCTACAATCACGGGGAGATTGGCAATTTTTTGAACAGCTTGGTCTGGAATTGCCACATTTTCATTTTGGATGAACTCGTTTTTCTCTGCTGTGGATACTTCTTTGTTTAACTCGAGGCTGCAAGCATTTTGCAAATCGTCCTTATTTAAGGTATTTAAATTATTTGGGAATTCTTCTACATTAGGGAAATGTGTATCAGTATTTATAGAAGATTTTTGGGCTTGATCAGAAGAAGTAGTGGGGATGGAATAAACGAAACTGGGGATTTCTGAATTTATCAAGTCCAAGTCTTCTTGAGAATAAGATGTGGGAGATTTCATTGACATGACCTCGGAGTTTTGATCCTTGATGTAAATGTCAATAACCACTTGTTTTTTAAACTTGCTCAATCGTTCGCAGGATTAAAAGTCGACGCCTTTTGCTTATTTGCCCGATAATCCTTTAGAACCCTGCAAACAAAGGCTCAATTAAAATTGGTTCTACTTTGTTTACCCCGTAATCTTTGTTCTTGAAGGCTAATTCAGACTCTTTTCTGATTTTTCAATATGGGGCAAAATTTGTCAAGCGTGTCCATCTAAAAATTGGTTGTCTTCAATTTTTTTGAAACTCCACTGAATTATAGTCCTAGTGGATCTCTTTTAATCCCTCAATAGAGAAAGCTCTATTACCACTGATTGTCAACATGCGCGCCGTGAAGTGCTTACTTACACTACACAGCGGCTTCCAGCGCCGTAGCTGGGCACAAGAATACTTTTTTAAGCTCAATAGCAATTCTAATCCCACATTCTAGTCTGGATGATTTTGAAGGGAAATAATGAAGATTTTTTAAAAAAATATTTTGAAAAAAATTTAAGATGCCGCATTTTGAGAAAAAATCAAATACATATATGTTTAAACTGGGAAAATGAGCATGAAATATTTTTTTATTATTAAAAAATCATTATTTTTATCAGAAAAAAGTTCATAAAAAAACCTTTAAATACCTCTCATAAAAAAATTTAATTGATCAACTTTAACACAAGTTAAGATTGATTGAATAACGGCGCGCATGTTAAAACGTCAAAAACTTGAGCTCCTGTATTTTGAAAACCAGTAATACTAGAGCTGTCTCCTTTGAGGAATTAAAAGAGGTCCCCTAGTTGGAACTAGTGGAACGAGAATTGTATTAGGAACTACAATTTGCTACAATTCAGTGGAGTTTTAAAAAGAAAAAAATTTTTTAGGCACTTACGCTTGACAAATTTTGCCCCTTATGTGAGTAAATGTTAATATTAATTACTTTTTATAAGCTCGAAAAGAGAAAATAACCATAGTGTGAAAAGTCCCTGAATAAATAGCCTCAGAGAACTGCATTGATTGAATCTCTATTTAAGTTATTGATCAGTAAGTTAGATGAGATTGCGACCTTCAGAATAAATAATTTAAATTAATGCCATAAAGATTTTTATTTTTATTCTTAAGTAAAAAAAATAATTTTGATAAACATTAGAATACGATTGGTTAAAATTATTTTTTGATACTAGAAACATAATTGGCGTTTCTTGGAACGTACACAAGGCATTCACGAGCATTTAATTAGTCATGTGAGCATTAGGGAGGTGCAAAAACACTTTTTTTTACAGAGGGTAACGATCCCCTCAATTTGATTCCAAAACCGAATAACGAAATTTACTATTTTTTAAGATTTTGATTTTAACACGTACAGGTTTTAACTTGAAGTTTCCCATTAAATGGCATGGAGGAAAATCACTTTTTCGAGTTTTTAGAATAATTTTTTAGGGTTTAGGAAAATATTACGGTATGAAAAATAAATAAAAAAAAATTCATGTATCAGACATATTGGTTTGACACCCCATTGGTGCCTTGAAAACTATACTGAAAACCAAAAATGTCAATAAATAAAATAAATAAAATCGACCCATTTGAGCACTTTATTCTCGTTTTCATTTTTACTAAAAATTATTTCTATTGGTCTGATGGAATATTTATTAACATTGGGTAATTAATTTTTAATTATTTAAACAAATTCCATTTCTTTAAATAATTTTTTTCTCAAACATTTGTCTTTTAATAAAAACTATTACTCTACTGACGAAAAAAATTTTGTTATAAAAAACCTGAAATCAAAATTTAAAAAAAAAATAGGGAATTTCTTTTTTCGGATTTGGAATTAAATAGCAGGGGGCATTGTTGCCCTCGGGCCCCTCAGGCATAAAAAAAATGTTTCCAAGCACTTTTGGACCACCCTTAGTGAGCATTCTAATTATTCAAAAAAAAATTTTTAATTACAACTTAACAAATTTAAATATCAATTCCTCAAAATTATTTTCAATTTTTTAAAGATATTTTTAAATTGTACAACTTTTAACGTGTATAATTCGAAGTTTTTAGTTTCTAAAAGACTTATTTAAATATTTTGTAAACGTTTCGGTAATTTAAATTATAAATTTAAATTTTATGAAAATTATTTATGTAAATGTTTACGTTTCTTTTTTCCAAATACCAAAATTCCTCCAAAATTTATTATAAAAATTCTGGAAAAATTTTGAATACAAGTTTTGTATGAAAATATTTAACATTCTTAGAAAAGAAAAAAAAATTTTTTTTATTTTCGAGAATTTGAAAATTTAGGTATTTTATGTTTTCGGGAAATTTGAAACTTCGGTAATTTGCTACTTACTTTAATAAATATTTTTAGTATACCTAAATTTCTTTAATAAAAAATTTCGGTAATATAATTTTTTTCGAGAATTTGAAATTTCGACAAGGTTTCAACAAAAACTGTATAATTTTAAAAATTTTTAATTTAAGGGTGTTGGATCCAAATTGTAATCTTGAAATTAAATTATAAATTTTATTCAAAAATTATTAGCATTAAATATTTTTTTCCTGTGTAGATGTATTCTGTTCTAAAATAGAAATGTGTCCATTATTCTGTCTAGTAACAAAGCCAAAAATAAAAATACAGACATAAAACTTTCAAAATATTTAAAATTATACAAATCTATTGTTTATCCTAATTTTACAATCAAAATACGTTTTCACTCATCTTTCGAATTCCGTTAAAATTAAGATGATTCAATCAATGCTGTTTTTTAAAAAAAGATTACGAGATCGACAAACTAAACCGTTTTAATTGAATTCCTTTTTCAGAGTGCGGGCCTTGTGTACGTCTCTTTCGCACCTTTGAAAGCAAAATTGCCGCGCCATTCTAATGATTCAGACCTGGCGTGGAAGCCTTTGTTCATTCCCACAGTTTCGTCGATAAACTCCAAAAGATATATTACAACTAACTTAAAGAATCTTATAAATCATATGACACAGTTACTGTCATCTCAAAATAAAATTTTACAAACAGGTCGTTGTCTCATCCATCATTTAACCATGTTTTTGTAAATAAATCAATAAATTACCTTCAATTTGGAGGTTAGGTTGAAATTGCGACGAGAGTTTAGCGACAGAAGAATTGGTACCAAGAACACGTAGCAGCCGGTTCACGCCAAGCACTAGAAATGTAAATAATGCCTCTTATATTCAGGTTGATGAAAAAAGCAGTAATTTTAGTAATCTAATTACCGTGGCTATTAAATATTTTTGTCACCACTCTTGCCATCGTGATTCCAACCAAAAAATGCGCACAACGTAGGAATAGCGCGATTGCCAGATCGCTTCAGTTTGTTGGACCACCATTTTTTATGTGAACAACTTCCGGCTGCCGCGCTATTTCAAATATTAATTTTTTTCTAGCCGTACACTATAGCAAACTACACTCGAGTCTCTCAAATGTCAACTTCCCAAATCTCAAGTTCTCCCAAATGTCAAGTAAAGTTTCTCTCAAATGTCAAGTCCGTTTTTCTCAAATCCCACTTGTAACCACTGCGCACGCGTTGCGTTCGGCATCTGATTGGTTGCTATTCGCGAGCAATTTAAAATGTTAAAAAATATTATATTATACGCAATACGAATGCGCAATTGATGTGACTATAGAGGATAAAGAATTTCCTGATATTTGGGAGAACCTCTGGCAAAAATTTCTTGACATTTGGGAGACTCGAGTGTACTGCAAACTATAGGATATTAACCGGAAGCACATCAGCGCCATCAGCCATTGCTTTGTTCACATAAAAAATGGCGGACATCCCCCCTTGGCTTCAACCAAGCGCTGACAGGGGCTAGACCCCTCTATTCCTATGTCCATGGTTTTTGCGCAAAACCGTGAGAGTGAGAGAGAGAGTAGTATTAGTGTGTCTCTCTCACTCTCATGGTTTTGCGCAAAAACGCAACGCATTCCGGATCCATGGGACGCCACCCTCAGGGATGGGGAAGTAATATACCACAGGTATGTTACGTGGTTTTCTACACGTATGTTACCAGGTATGTTACGTCCCTAATTTGCGTGCCGTCCTATGGCAGCAGAAAACGCAAAGCAGAAATCAGAAAATCATAAGAATGAAAAAGAGAGTTACTGTATTTGTCTCTTTCACTCTCAAGGTGCAGTCCCATAAAACGTCGGCGTAAAGCAGGAACTCATGAGTGAAAGAGACAAACAGATCTGCCTATCTCTGTCACTCTCATGAGTTTCTGCTTATTTACCTAAGATCAGGGTTCGGTACGTAATATACCTTATGTAAATTACATGAGTTTTTTTACGTAATTTACGTACGTATATTAAATCGAAAACATCAAATTCATATGGAGTGGGGGGTATTCTACGTAATTTACAAATGTAGGAAACCATAGTAATATACGTAGAAAACTCGGAGTGACGCGACACTCCCGAACCCTGCCTAAGGTATGTTACGTTCACAACCCTGGGCCTAACGGCGAAATGGAAGAAACCACCTTCAGATTGTTTAGTCTTTGGTGTTTGTGGGTGTTTGCCACGCCACGCCATTACATACGTATTGTGTTTTTATTTTAGTTTGTTACTCTGCGTATTTTACTTTCAAAATATGTCTTTAACCAGGTAATTTAAAAAAGAAAATTAATGTAGAATTTATTCTGATCTACTTTAGACTCTTTCAGATAATTTTTGGAATGATTCTATCTGCTTTTTAGCTTAGATTAGAGAATGTCCGAAGTGAAGTCACTCATATAAATATATGAAAAACGCGTCGTAGATCGCGCATAACTACGTTTTATAATATTTTAATAAAGCGTCGTAATCAACGCGAACTTTAATTCACATTCATTAAATCTGATCGTAATATAAGTACTTGAAATTCGTTAGTTTTCATGGTTTTCATTCTGATACCAAATGACACGACCTAACCTAAAAAAGTTGATATTGAGGCCATTCAGGCATTTTTTATATATATTGGATGTTAAACAAAATCTTTAATTTGAATTTGAGTTTTTAATTTAAATTTTATTGACTTGACTTCTAGTATTTCCGTTTTATAAGTTTAAGTTTGTTTTCATTTTTTGTCATCTATTTCTCACATATTTTTATTTTTTTTAATCACCTTTTCACCCTTTTTGATGATAATAGGTACTGTTATGACTGTATTATGCATCTTCCGCCTTTTGACAATATTGCTTCGTTAAAAATCTATTCATTACCACATAATTGCCACTTCTTTTTGGCCTAGCCAGCTGAAAAAATCATAATTAGTGAGAAAGTTTGAGTAAAAAATAAGAAAACTTTTTTTTTTTTTTTTTTTGGTTACAGTATATTACCACAACCAAGTCAAGTAATTTGGGACCGAGAGGATGAAGCTCGAGAACAAAAACTTCGTCAGCGACCCGTATCAGCTTTGGTGAAAGCTGTCGTTACTGCTCCACCTTATGGTCAACGAAAAGGATGGGTACCACGAAGCGAAGATGTAAGTAATAAAAGGCCGTTTATAAAATAGTACTCAAAAGAGTGCTTTCAAAAAAAGAATTAAATATTAGTCGTAAATAGGGATCACCTATTTAATTTTTTTCTTCTATGTATTTTAAATTTGTTTGTGCATTTTACCTATTTTGAGAATTTGTTACAATTCACCTTTTTTCAATTTATAAAGTTAAATCATTTTAAAAATTATTGACCTTAGAATTACAGAATGATTCCGGTTCATTTTCGTTTTGAAGAAACTTTTTCGGATGATTAAAATTATAAAGAATGTCAATCTTTTAAAGCTGAACATATTTTTATTTTATTCTTGGAATTAAAAACTTTAAAACTTCGTCAAATTTCAAGTAATTCCTTAAAATCTGTATTATTTATTTTTACCAGGATTTTGGAGACGGTGGAGCTTTTCCTGAGATACAAGTGGCTCAATACCCCCTTGGAATGGGTATGAAAGGGAAGGAATCTAGTAGCAATGCCCTTGCAGTTCAGTTAGACGCTCACGGAAAAGTTAAATATGACCTCATAGCCAGGCAGGGTCATTCTAAAGATAAGGTAAATTATAAAGAAAAAAATAATGATAAGACAAATAAATAATTAAGACTCTTTAGAAGATTTAAATTTTAAAGAAATAGCTCTCATTTCTACAAGTTTGTTTTTCCTCTTCCAGATCATCTACAGTAAATTGAGTGACTTATTACCGTCAGAAATATTGAATGAGGATGATGTCTCTATGCAATTGCCTGCAACTGATGAATCTGACGAATTAACTCAAAAGACCTCAAGGGCTTTGCAAAAAATCATTGAGTCGAAAGTCGCTTCTGCTATGCCCGTAAGATGTGCAGATAAACAAGCTCCTGCTCAGTATATACGATACACGCCTTCGCAACAAGGTCAGTCTTTCAATTCTGGCGCGAAGCAAAGGGTTATTCGTATGGTCGAGGCTCAAGTGGATCCTCTCGAACCGCCAAAATTTAAGTTAGTATTGTCTTATTACTACATATTTTTAAATCTCTTCAAATTCTCTTAAATTCTTTTAATCTATTTAAATCACTTCAATTCGCTTGAAATCTTTTGAAAGCTCCGGAATCCAGCCTCTTCACTTACAAGTACAACTTCTCGCTCCGTGTTCATGAAGCTCTCGAGTCACACGCACGCAAAACGAAAAGTTGTGGTGTAAAGTGGTGAGACTGGATTTCTCAGGTCATCTGTAAGCGTCGAAACAGGCGATTCACGCCTCACTTTGCACCTTAATAACATTTTAAATTTTGTAGATAGAAATTTAATTCTTTCTTAATATGAAAAATTTATTCAAAAACTATCGATAGCATAAAAAAAAAATGAAAATCGATTTTTTAACCCTAAGGTCTCTTTCCTCGTGGAACATCACATATATAGAAATTCCTTGGAGTTCCTTAAGGCTGTTAGAGCACTGGAAGAAAAATAATTTCGTAAATTTTTATTTTTAGGCCGCAAAAATACACGGTTTTAAGTGCCGTTTGGCAGGGAAGTGTTTCTTGATGTAAGGAAGAGTACTTACTCATTTTTTTTCGAAAAAACTAATTTTTTGGATAAAACGAAAAAGTTTCAGCTAGGGTTAGGCTTTAGGTTAGGTTAAGTGCCAAACGGCACTTAAAACCGTGTATTTTTGCGGCCTCAAAATCAAATTTACGAAATGACTTTTTTTTCCAGCGTTCACGAGTTTATGCTTTATGTCGCCGTTTTCTGCCGACATGGGACTGCAGCTTACAAATAGTCAGGAGTAGGATTAGTGGGAATCGACTAATATAAATGAATCAAAGGGCTTTAAGTTACGAGAAGCATGGGTAATACTTTTTTTTTTAGAATCAATAAAAAAATACCAAGAGGGCCTCCCTCGCCGCCAGCTCCAGTGCTTCACTCGCCAACGAGAAAAGTGACCGTTAAAGAACAGAAAGAATGGAAAATTCCACCCTGTATTAGTAACTGGAAGAACGCTAAGGTAAGAATAAATATGAGAAAATAATGTGATATTGTGTATCCAGAAAAAAGATGAATTTTAATCTTTCTTTTAATCTTTAATCTTTTAATTTTTTACAGGGATACACAATTCCACTAGATAAACGTCTAGCTGCAGATGGCAGAGGACTTCAACAGAATCATTTGAATGAAAAATTCGCGAAATTATCGGACGCTTTGTATATTGCGGACAGAAAAGCTCGAGAAGCTGTAGAAATGCGTGCTCAGCTAGAGAAGAAACTGGCTCAGAAGGAAAAGGAGAAGAAGGAAGACCATTTGAGACAACTGGCGCAAAAGGCTCGAGAAGAGCGAGCGGGTATCAAATCTGCAGCTGTTTTAGGTATTTTTTAAACAGTATCCTCTGACTTCCTACTTTTCAAAATATAAATAATCTTTTATCTACAGGATCATAGGGAGATGCCACGGAGTCACCCCCCCCCCCCTAAAAAAGAAAAAGAAACTTACACTGTCCAAAGATTTTTTAATTACCTTTTTTAACGATGTTCCCAACTAGCTCCGGCGGCACCCTCGCCCCTCCCTCCGAAACCCTTACCTGAATCCGCTTTTACTTATCTATTCTTGTTTCCAGATAAGTCAGAAGAAATAAGGGAAAGAGACCAACTGAGACAAGAGCGACACAAAGATCGTGCTCGAGACCGAAATTTGGCGCGTGCTGCACCTGACAAACGATCTCGTCTTCAAAGAGAAAGGGAGCGCGACATTAGTGAAAAAATAGCCCTCGGAATGCCAGCGAGGAATCTTAATTCTGGAGAAGCACAGTTCGATCAACGATTGTTTAACACTAACAAAGGTTTGGACAGTGGTTTTGGACATGAAGATGATTATAATATTTACGACAAACCATGGAGGGAGAATACTATCGGCACACAAATATATCGTCCAGGCAAACATGTTGATAAAGACAATTACGGAGACGACATGGAAAAAATAATACAAACAAATAGGTCAGGAATTTTACAAGCTTTTATCCCTTTCTTAATCAAAGCAGAGAATAGATCTATTCTTTTAGAATACTTTTAATATATTCCTTTTTTTCCAGGTTTGTACCTGATAAACAATTCAGTGGAACAGACAGGTCCAATCCTCGACAAGGACCTGTACAATTTGAAAAAGAAGAGGAGGAAGATCCCTTTGGCCTGGATCAATTCTTGACCCAAGCTAAGCGATCTACTGGCACCAATCCGCAATCAAAACGCAAGGATGATCGTGACACCCGAAGAGACGATAGGGACAAACGGAGAAAACATTAAAATAACTTCGTAAGCAATCGGTTACTTTTTACTTAGGGCAACATTCTATTGAATGTTAAAATTAACTACCTTTTTTGTCACACCGGTTCTCGGTAGCACAAGTACCGTGTATTATTCATCGACATATAGAAATGGACTGCTGACTTCGCAGGCGAAACGGGCAATTAGAAAAAGAATAGGGTTGGCAAAGTCGACTTCAACTTTAGTCGAAAGTGAACTTCTTCCCGTCAAGCTCGTCGTCTGCTAATCGACTTTTTTCAACTAAAATCATAGTTTTAAATTTAAATTTTGTCATGTGATCTTGAAATTCAATCATTGATTACTTGGAATTTGAATTCTTTTCATATTCCTTAAAAAGATGTGATTAGAGATTATAATAGTTCTAAACATGAATAATAAATTTACAGGAGTTTATGATATATCGCTTTCAAACTTAGAAATATAGTAAATAAGACACTAAATTGTGTTTTGAAATTTATTTTGAGTAGTAACTTTGTAATTTTGAGTAGAAATTTACTGCCTTATTTCCTAATATTCTAAAGTTTGAAAGCAATATATCATTGCTTTTGGCCATGGTGACTTCGAGAAAAAGTTTCATACATTACCAGACATTACCGTAGAGCATGGCCTTAAGGCTTCAAAAATTGTAATTAATCATGATTAACATATATAAATTAATATAACTTGACATAATCTTCATTATTATTATTCGAAACATAAAATGCGGAATATTGAAGAGACTGGAGAGAGGAACTGTACGGAAATTTTAGTAAAAATAAATATCACATAAGTCAACGTAAGTAAACGAATTGTTTTTTAATATACTTTATACATATTTTTTAAATGGTATGTTTTCAAAACACATAACCACTGAGGATTTGAGGAATAGTATTCCTTTGTGCACATAACCAGTAACCAGATTACCAGACATCGTGCCAGATAAAATTAGAGTTAGAGTTCGAAAATTCTCGGTAATTTAAAATTAGGTAAGGTAACAAACAAAGAACGTTACCGTAACTTACGTAATTTAAGAAAATTAACGAGAATTTATGAGAATTAACATTTTTTAACATTAATTGGTCACATCATTCATTGTAGTAAAATTACGATAATATTGTTTACAGTGTACTTACTACAGAAATATTTTTTATTTTTCATTTAAAGGGGGAACAATTCCCCTTGGTGCCCCCCCTGGCTACGGTCATGGATTATCGACAGCCCTGAGACTGCTCATTGACTTTCCGTTGGAGAAATTCTCCCGTTGGCTGAAATTTGAATCGCGCGCCAAATTTTGACCAATGGCAGTATTTCTCTAGCCGATTGCCAATGTGTGCTGCCATTGGTCAAAATTTGGCGCGCGATTCAAATTTCAGCCAACGGGAGAATTTCTCCAACGGAAAGTCAATGAGCAGTCTCAGGGCCGTCGATAATCCATGACCGTAGCCAGGGGGGCACCAAGGGGAGGATTTTTCCCCCCTAGAAATGAAAAATAAAAAATGATAAAAATTAAAAAAATAAATTCTCATAAATTCTCGAAAATTGTAAGATAATTTATTTTAACGTTACCTTCTCAGTAACGTTACCGAGAACAGGAATATTACTTGGGTAATATTACTCGCTAAGAACTCTAAACAATATACCCTAGTTTCCATTAGAATTTTATGGAAACCAGGGTTAAGTTGACATGTTTACAAAGCACTATGATTCATATATGCCTTCCCCCCCAAACATGTCAATTCAACCCTGGGTTCCATAAGATTCAAATGGAAACCAGGGTTGGATTGACACGCCTACGAAGGAAGGCATACATGAATCATACTGTACAGTAATGTTCAACGATGCCTTCCTCTGTTTTGTATCGACCCAACCCTGTTTTACATTAGAATCTTATGGAAATAAGGGTTGGGTGCGTTACACAATAGAGGAAGGCATCGTTGAACATTACTGTACAGTAACATTCATATTTACTTTCCCTTGAAAATATGTCAACCCAACCCTGGTTCTCACTAGAATCTTATAGAAACCAGGGTTGGGTTGACTTGTTTTCAAGGGAAGGCCTTAAAGGCAGGGCACTGTATACATACACTCGACGTTCCCAATAGTAAATAAATCCAAACCAGAGTCGTTCCCAATGGTAAACAAAATTCCTTTCCTCAAATTTCACATCAATTGCACATGCGTATTGCATATCAAATACTATTTTTAGTATTTTAAACTGCGCGCGAAAAAAAAAACCAATCAGATTCCGAACGCAACGCATGAGCAGTGGTATGAAGTGCTTATTATGAGTTGCGCTCTTTACTATTGAGAACAAAACTCTTTTACTATTGGGAATATTACTATTGGGAACGTCGAGTGTACATATGTACAGTACTCTGCATTAATGCCTTCCTTTGTAAACATGTTATCCCAACCCTGGTTTTTATTAGAAAATTAGAATCTTATGGAAACCAGGGTTGGGTTGACATGTTTACAAAGGAAGGCATTAATGCAGAGTACTGTACATATATATATCCAGTTTAGCATAATTTCGCGTGTTTTCGAAAATGTCGAATTCAAAGGACTTTTTTCTGTCAGTAACGGAAAGAATTTTCAGTAATTGGACCGCATTGAAGGTAAAAAGAATTACAAGTTAATAAACACTTGATACACAACAAAATGTAATTTGCAATACGTAAACTTTAATAATAATATAAGATGTATGATTGAGGTTATGTCCATTTACTGAGAAAAGTTGTAAGTTTTGAAACTTGAAAAAAAATTATTTAGATATTATTATAATTAATTGTAATTATCATAAAAAAAATTAAATAAAGACAAATTCCTTGTTTCTTGAACACATTTTTTTTGTAGTTGGCTGTGGAACATGGAATGGGAACGAAAGAAAAAGCTCAAGCTTTTTGCTTTTATGTGACAGAACTTATTTACATGAATGGTAACTATTAATGCTTCTTTAATATATTATTAAAATTGTTTAAGGGTGTTTGATCAAATTTTTAACTTCCAAATTTGATTTCTTCAATTTACTTCATAAATGTTATAATTAGATTCTTTTCACTCTGTTTAGCCTGTTTAGCTAGTAATTTTTTAAATAGAATTATAAGTACAAAGCGAAAAAATCTGCAATCATATAATACTTTTAGAGCAAAATGAAATGATGAAATTTTTAGGTTAATTTTGAATTCCTTGTTTTATGCAAAAAGTATTAAAAGTCAATATTTTTTCGTTCTATAGGCACATTTCTATTTTAAAACAGAATACTTCAATAAAGGGAAAAATATTTAATTCTAATAATTGTTGATTAAAATGGGGAATTTAATTTTGAGGTCAGAATTTAGATCCTACACCCTTAATCTTGAATCCTTTAAATTAACCCCAATTTTACACAAATTTTTTAATTAAAGATTTCTAATATTTAAACAGTATTGAAAAAAAAACAAATTAAAAATACAATAATGTGCTAAGCTGCTTATACAGAGTGTCACAGTTCTAATTGTCCGAACCCCTGACCTTTATGTTTGTATAAAAAACAAAAAAAGAAAACAAATCGAAAATTCCTTTGGCAAAAATTAATTGAAGTTTTAGTTCTTGAGTTATGAAATTATTAAGCTGAACCAATCAGGGACGCCACCTGCTATAAGAACTTTTTCAATTTTCCTTTCATTGTATCTTCAGTGACCAAAATATTGTTTTCAGACGAATTAATTCCCGCCGAAATCGCAGCAGAATTAGAAGACTACATGGATTTAGAATTTGATACAGAACTCGAAGACTCAAGTTCCACTCAAGTTGCTGATGAATTGTTGCGCTTTTATCGTTACTGTACATCTGGAGACGAAACCACTGCTCTTGCCGAATTGGAAAGATTGGCTTCTCTTCAGCCTTGGATCACCAATAATGTTTCTGTAAAATCAAGACCTTCTCAATCTTCCCCACAAGAAAATGATTCGTCATCAGAAGAGGGTAAAACACCTAACGATCAAATGGAAGTTGTTGACAAAGAGTGGACTACCGTGAGAACAAGGCGGAAAAAATAGAACCGGCAAGTTAGAAACATTTAAAAATGCGAAGATAATCCGTACTCTTCATTATATATGTTTTATGTAAATCCTACCATTTGTATTTTTCAGATTTATTATTAAATACAAACTTGAACTTACCCAATTTATAAGATAAAAAATTTTTTAAAAGATTTAAAAAAAAATTCAAAAAGTATTTTAGTTATTTCTAAATATTTCAAAGAATTCAAGCGATTTCAAAATATTTCAGAAGTTTTTAAATGATCTCAAAAAAATTTACAGGACTCCAAGAGATTTCGAAAAACTTCAGAAGATTTTCAAAGATTTATTAGATTTGAAAGAATTCAGAAAATCCCTAAAAATCACTGGAGATTTCTTAAAATCTCTTGAAATGTTTTAAAATGTCTCAAAATCACTTTAAAATCTCTATGTGTTTTCAAATTCTTTTGCAATTTCTTCAAATTCTTTAAAATAATCTGAAATATCTTCATATTCCTTATAACCACTTAGAATCCTTTTAAGTCTCTTAAAAATCCTAAACCCTTTCTTAATTCTTTTGAATTCCCTTGAAATTCATAAATTCACTTAAAATATCTTCAAATCGCTTGAAAATTCTTAAACTCTTTTGAACTGTCAAATTTCTATAGTTTCCTTATTTTAAAAAATTTGTTTTCAAAGGGTGTTGGAACCAAGTTATAATCTCAAAATTTGATTTCTTCACTTTACTAGATAAATATTATAATTAGATATTTTTTTGATCTATATAATTACTCATTTTTCAAATAAAACTATGAGCATAGAGCAAAAAAATTCTGTAATTTAAATAATTATTGAGTAAATTGAGATATTTGATTTTGAAGTTAGAATTTGGATCCAACACCCTTAAGGATAGTGAGGCATTAATTAAAAGTGTGTCATCGCTTGTTGAGTTATTGGTGTCATTGTGAGTTGCTAGTCAAACTTCTTTTAAGTTTGACAGAAGTCCGTTATAATTTAAATAAATGATATTTTGCAGCACCTTTTCTTAGAATTCTTTGTTTCAGGTCTCCGATTTTAGGTCGTTCACTTAATGCAATTAAACTAGAGTTCGCTAAACGATTTCTCATTAAGGCAAACCAATTGAAGAATTTATGTAGTATTGAGTCACTTTAATCAAAGATAATAAAATTTTCCCACGTTTTAATCGTACAGATTTATTCAATTCAACTTCATTTTGAAGCTAGCGATTTGTACTGGAAACAGGGAAATGACCTGAAATTTAATTTAAAAATCGGGAATCTTTTTAAAAATCATTTTTTGAAACTTAATTTAGGTATCATTAGAAAAGATAAATTAATATTAGACACTAATAAATTATTTAAACAAAACTGTTTTGAGGGTGTTGGGTTCAAGTTCCAAACTCAAAATTCGATCTCCTCAATTTACTTATAATAAATATTATAATTAGATATTTTTTCGTTCTATACTTTTGCAATATTGAATTTTTTTTGTATTATTCAAATTCTTTTTAATTTTTAAAAATCCTTTTATATTTTTGGAATTTTGTGAATTCACCGTAAATTCTTTTTCAGACTATGACTTGAAGTTACTTGAAGTTCAGTCGCTTGGATTTAAAAGAAAGTTTGAAATGTAACAATAGATGCAGCAATTAATCACTTCGGTGATGTAGTACACCTGCAATAACTTTCTTTCACACCATTACTTCTTTCTGCATTCAAATAGTCCAATTGTATTTTTAGCACTCCAAAGCTGAATGTTAATCTCTAAGGCATATATTATTCACCATATGAGCAAATTTAAATAGCCCATTTTCTTTCACAAATTTTACTTTTAAACAAAATTAATAGTGCATAGAAGTGAATAACTTAAACATAGATTTCAAACTATTTTCAGGGATTTCAAAGGATTTCCAAAGATTTTAAGAGAATTTAAAAGATATTTCAATAGATCTTGAACGATTTTGAGTGAGTTTATATAAAATTTTAAGGGTAATCAACCCCTCGAGGAAATTAGATTTGATCATTTTTTTGATAATTCTTCTGACTTGTGTAGAAGTTTATTTACTTCCACGCGTGGGATTTACGTTTTACAGGTTCGGGTCAATCAAGGTAGGGAGTTTACTAGTGAATACCTTTCTCTCATCAAAGATGTTTCAGTGCTTCTACTTCCTTTCAATTCGATGGACGTGTTCCTCTCACATGCTATCGTCACGCAACTCGTGGTCCACTATTTTATATGTGCCCACAAATTCGAATAGTGAAAGAAAAAATTGCTAGTGATTACTTATAAAAATTAGAGGTGCTAAAATGTGAGTCTCAGGTTTTCAGTTTTTCATTTACGATTTTTTAAACTCCTGACGAATGTATCACAAAGTTTTCGACATTTAGAAAAACATCTCAAATATTTGTATATAGAAATCTATTTTAAATTGGAAAACAAAATCTGGGTACATAATGTTTTTGAAATAAAATTTAATTATTTATCGAAATTTTGAATGTTCTCGTGCAATTTATAGAATTTCAAAAGGTTTTTTTTTTCAATTTTAAACAATTTCTTGGAATTTTAAGAAATTTATGGGATTATAAACATATCTAAAGATTTTTAAAATGAATTTTAAATAGTTTTCTGAAATTCTAAAAGTTCTTTTTGAGGATTTTAAATGTTTTCGTGAAAATTTTAGGGATTTCAAGGGAATTAAAAAGATTTCAATAGGTTGTAAGAGATTTTTAGATATTTTAAAAAACTTTAAGTGATTTCAAAAGATTTCAAGATATTTTAAAGTTTTGAAGTTTGAGTTTTTCATTTATCACTGGTTAAACTCCTTAAAAATATATTAAACAGTTCCCAATATGTGAAGATTTCAAACAATTTTAAGAGAATTTAAAAGATTTAAAGAGATTTTTAACGATTTTAAAAGAATTTTAAAAATGTCAAGAGTTTCTAACTATTCTAAGAGATTTCAAAAGAGTTCGAAAGATTTTTTAAGAGGTTTTCAATGATTTTAGAAGATTTCTAAAATATTTCAAGAGAATAAAAAAATGTCAAGAGTTTTCAACGATTTTAAGAGATTGTAGAGAATTTCAAAAGATTTCTAAAAGATCCTACGAGAATTTAAAAGATTTCAAGGGAATATCTAGAATACGACAATAAATCTGATCTGAAAAATAAACTCAAGTCGAAAAATATTTTTATGAAAACTGGTTTACTTTTCTAGGAAAGATTTTAAAAGTCAAAGCCGATAAAAGAAAAAATGGGTTACATGTAGGAAACGATGGATTTCGGTCGAATACTGCATTTTTAATGAAATTAACGGTTTTAGAAAGCCATTGAGTTTGAAGTGGATGGGTCAAGGTGACTATTTTCATCAGTTTTTAGTGTTATATTGTAAAATGCAAATTTCCATGAAATTCCAGATACATTAATGGCTGCCAGGTTATCCAATAAACCAAAACCAGAACGTCCACTTTCAAGAAAAACTATTGAACTTTAACTACAATTTCTTAAATTTTAATTTCTAATCAAATCAAAACTGAACTTTTAAATAGATTTATCAAACAATTTTTATTTCAAGATTTTAATTTATAGTTATCAAGTTGGGGTTAATTAATCTTGTAATATTTTTTAATCTTTTGATATCATTGAAAATTTTTGAAAATTCCACGAAATTCCCAGAAAACTCTAATTTCTTCCTCAATTCTATTTTCAGAAAAGATGAAAACCCCAACGGTGGTACTTTTATTGATGAGTGTTCATCAGATCTCTGCTCAATTGAACTTCGAGGGAAATCCTTTAACCGAAAACACGGATTATTTGGCAGAAGAGTCTCAGCTTTCGGAAAGAACCGCTCGACAAAACAATCCGGAAGAAATCATCAGCGAACCCTCAGGAGCGAGTCCCGTTTCTCCAAAGGAAAACCCTCAACCAGTATCTTCTCAGAAGTTCTATCCAGTTTACAGCGAAGATCTTGGACGTGAAGTTCTTATAATTAATTCTGGAAGCAAAGCCGTAAAAAGTTCAGGACCAATTGAGGATGCTAAACCACTTGAGAGCTCACAACCAGTTGAAAATTCAGAACCAGTTGAAAATTTGGGACCAGAGAAAAAATCTCGTCAACTGCAGGACAATTTCATCAACACGAATTCAATCCAACCAGAGAAAAGTTATCAGCAGCAAACAATCAACCCTGCTGATTTGGCTCTCCAGATGTTTTTGAACTCAAAAACCCAAAAGGAGTCAGAAGTTGCTCTGAACTATTATCTCCAGGGTGGACAGGGACTGGCAGAACAACTAGAGATTCAGAAGCACCATCAGGAAAAATTGAAACAACAGGAACTGATGAGACAACAGGAGATAATGAGACAACAAGAGCTGGCGAGACAACAGGAGCTGATAAGACAACAGGAGCAAATAAGACAACAGGAGCTGATGAAACAACAGGAGCAGATGAAACAACAGGAACATATGAGGCAACAACAGATCCAACAGGAGCAGATGAGGCAACAGCAGATCCAGCAGAAATACTTGGAACAACAGAATCCCAAGGATCAATTGTTCAGGCAACAAAATTTCCAACCCCAAGTCCATCAGGTTCAACAGAACCAGCAGGTTCAAATCCAGAATCAACAACAACAGCAAAGTCAAGAACTACCAGTCCAACCAGTAGATTCAGTTCCACAATCTCCTCAAATTCCTGGACCTTATCCCTACCCTCGTGTTCCGTTTATCCAACCTAGAAGTGATTTATACGGACGGCCGATGAGAAGACAGAGTTATCGAACAGTTCCTTCTCAATCGAGGATGAGTTCAGGAATCTACAAAGGAATTCCATCAGCTCCAATCTATCCAGGAAAAATGATAAAGCCTCCAGTGGCAGTAATATACTCGAGACCACCAGCCTACGCCCGAGGGGCTCCTTTTATCAACGGTCCTCCTGGTCGATACGAAGATGCGAGTCCCTGGTTTCCGGAATCTGATCATCAGCCTCCAGCGAAGGACATTTATTATTCTCAGCTTTATGCTCAGTCTTACGATCCACATTATTATAATTATATCGCCAAGACTGGGAAAATCAAGCCTCATTTGTATGGGAAATTAAATCCGGAGGAGAACCAAGATGAAGGGATTTTAGCTGAACTCTTTCGAGGATTTAAAAATCATGGAATCAAGAATATCATGAATCCGACTTTTCTTCTCGGTATGACTATTCCGGCTTTGACCTTCATGCTCACAGCTCTCGTGCAGAAAAGATCTCTCGCACGCTCCGATTCCAGGTCGTTTGATCAGGAAGAAATTCGGGAATATCTTGAGAGGCTGCAGAAGGCTTTGGTGTGTCATCGGAACTCGAGAGTAGCGACGACGGATGATCGGTGCTGGCGGTGAAAGTTTTGTGAGTGAGTTTGTGAAATAAAAAACAACGGTGTTGAAAGATTTATTTTGAGAGACGAATTCTTCTGATTAGATGTGCGAATTTCAGTGAAGTGAAGGTGAGGGCAGATTGGATTCAAAAGGATTTTAATATTTTACTAAAGTTGTCAATAATAATTTATGCTTATGATAATCTTTTAGAATTTTGTCTCAAAATATCTTAATGTTGATTCATTTAATTTTAGGATAAAAAAAATCCTATCATAAAAATTACTTCTATCTACTGGAAGTCTCAAACTGAGTGTATAATTTAAAGGATATGAAATAAGTTCAAAAAGATTTGAAAAAATTTGAAGACATTTCAAAAGATATTGAAAAGAAATCTATAAAAATTTCAAGATATTTCATAAGATTTCAAATAAAATTTGTAATATTCTATTTGAAGTATTTTAAACTATGTTTGGAATGTGTTACTTGTTCTTTTTTTAAATTTCTTGAATACGAAAGACGCTGGCAGAATCTAATCCACAAAATATAAATACTGGAATCATCCAAATAAACTAAACATCTTCGTCGTACCTTAACTTATATCTTCTACTGTGAATTGTAAACTTAGTTTTTAGACTATAGTTTTTTTGTGCAATCTATTAAAACATAACAGAACAACAAAATCATGAAAGGGGAAAGGAGATGTAGAAATTGTAGAACTCAAGACACAATTATTCAGTCATAAATAGATTTTGCTCGTAATTCTGCCGAGTAATTGTTCACAGCAATAAATTTTCATTCCACTCCAGTGAAATGCCAATTTATCTTATTTATAACAAAATTTTTTAAGCACCAATTTCTTTCACAGTAAACAGAAAATAAATTTTGCTTAGAAATTTCCCAATCGGCAAAACATTTATAATATAATTGCTTTTTCTTAAAGCAATTATAACTTCTATTAAATTATTTATTTATTTCTCAAATATTTATTCTAGTTAGAACGTTGATATTAAATTTTTAGAAATTAAACAACAGTTTGTGATTGAACTATTTAAAATTCTGTCCACGTCCAATATTAAAATCTGACTTTCATCCAGAAAAATTTCTCGTACGTGAATTTCTTGCAAAATAACTTTCATCACTAGATTTAAACTCGCATATTAAATAAACTAGTTCATGAAAATTTTTCTGAAAATTACACTTGAGGACGAAAATTGGATTGAGAGACTCTGAGATCGAGTTTTATAAAAGAAAAAGTGATTAGATTAATAAAGTCAGTTTAGAAAAAATTATTTATAAAACAAAGGTTTAATCTAGAAAAGGAATTTTAATTATAAGATATATATTAATTTAAGGTAATATTTAATAACTAATTAAGTGATAATTATAATCTGTAAAAAAGATTAGTTCTTCTTTCTAAGAATGTTGTAAAAATAAAAAATGTGCCCGAATGATTCGAAAATTGATTTTGTAGAGCATTGTCATCTTCAATTAGCTAAATGCTTTCAGGGATTAAAGATTTTATAATTCCAAATATTCTGTAAATTTTTTTATGTATTCTTTAAATACTACACAAAATGGAATACTGTAATTATTTAGTGTTAAATATATTTTTTCCTATTAAAATTCTATGTTTTTTTTTTATATTAGTAGTCAGAATCGAGGTTTCTGAAGCGGAGGTAAACTGCTGTAAGCGATTTGAACTGGAGCAAATTTATATGATACTTTTTCCATCGTGAACTTTTTCCATTTTTTTTTATTACATAGCAGACAAACACGCGCGCTCCGCGCGCAATTATTTTGTTTTTCTTTTTACAACTTCAAGTCATCCCAAAGCCAATCAGATTTGAAACTATTATGTATGCGAAATTTTCGTGACATTGTTAGAGAGAAACCACTTTTTTAGAAAGGAATTTCAAGGGCTTTCTAGAAATTTTAAGGGAATTTGACGATTTTTAAGTGATTCTTACAAAATTCAAAAGAGTTTTAGGATTTTAAAAATATTTTGTAGAATTTTAAGGGATTTTAGGATATTTTATGAAATTTTAAAGGAATTTTAAAAATTCATAGCGATTTTAAAAGGGATTCTAAATGTTTCGAAATTTGGAGAAATTTTAAGAGCTATCTAAGAATTTAAGAAGATTTCAATGATTTTCAGCGATTTCTAAGGTTTTCGTGAAATTTTAAGGAATTTCAAAAGGTTTGTAAGAATTTTATCGGGTTTTAACGAATTTTAAATGTTATCCTGGAATTTCAAAGAATTTTAAGATATTTTAAAAGATGTCTAAGAATTGAGAGGGATTTTATTGAATTTTATGAAATTTCTAATAATTTTAAGTGATTTCAAGAGATTTTTGAGAAGTTTTAAAGATTTCATGGAATTTGATAAGATTTCTAATGGTTTTAACGAATTTTAAAGATATAAAAGGATTTTAAATATTACCGTAAAATTTCAAGAATTTTTAAAAATTCTTCAGGGAATTTTATTGAGAAATTTCAAAAGATTTTTACGACCTTAAAAAGATTTAGTAGAATTTAAAAGGATTTCAAAGGCTGTACATTTTTTAAGGGCTTTCAAGAAATTAGTCGATTTTTGAAAGACATTGTAGAATTTTTATGTATTTGATGGAATTTATAAGATTTATAATAATTTAAAAATATTTCAAGAGATTTTTCAAATTTTAAAAAAATTTTGTAGAATTGTTAATTATTTCATGGAATTTGACGAGATTTCTAATGATTGACAGGGATTTTAAATGTTAAAAAATTTCAAGACGTTTCTAGGGTTTTTTTAGAGGTTTTCATGAATTTTAACGTGTATTTCAAAAGATTTATGATTTTGGAAATTTTTGTAGAATTTTAAGGGATTTCATGGAATTTTATGCTAACAGAATTCAAGAGATTTTAATGATTTTTACAAGACATCGCATCTTTAAGGATTTTATTAAATTTTATGAGATTTCTAATAATTTTAAAGGATTTGAAAAGATTTTTCTGATTTTGAAAATATTTTATGGGATTAAAAGGAAATTAAAATTTGTCAGGGAATTTTATTGAGGGATTTCAAAGGATTTTTATGATTTTTTAAAAATATTTTGTATATAGAATTTAAAAGGATTTCGAAGTTTTTTTGTAAAATTTTAAGAATTTTCAAGAGATTTTTCTAGTTTTTAAAATATTAAAATTTTTTTAAGGATTTCATGGAACTTGATGAAATTTCTAATGATTTTAAAAGATTTTAAATGCTAAGAAATTTGAAGAGGTCTCTAGGAATTTTTAGAAATATTCAAGTATTTTAACATGAATTTCAAGTGATTAATGATTTTGAAGGTTTTTGTGAATTTTTAGGGATTTTCAAGAGGTTTCTAGGAATTTAAAGATTTTTAAACGAATTTTAAAGAATTTCGAAGATTTTTGTGAAATTTTAAAGGAAAAAATTTTTTAATTTCTTTTTTTTCCCCTACAACTTCAAGTCATTCAAAAGCCAATCAGGTTTGCAACAACAATGTATGCGAGATTTTCGAGACATTTCGTGACACCACTTTTTTAAGATAGGATAGATGCTTACACCAAAGCGGCATTTATTTTATAAGAAATGACATATTTTCTTCTATTATTTAATGTACCATATTTCGTCAATTTGAAGCGTTTCAAATTAAATTTGGAATGTTCTATTTGAAGTATTTTAAAATGAAAAAATTCAGTCGAAAAGCGAGAACTTTTTTCTTAGATTTGAGTGAAGCTAAATTGAATTTTACTAATAAGAAGAGATTTGCAAAATCTAGGCGAGAAAACCAACGTGGGAAATTTTAATTCAATTTACAATGAGTGGATAAAACAAATGGATCGGTGATTAATCGATTCTCTACGCCAAGTAGGTCGTTGTCTAACATTTTAGCACTTGTTGAGTGCTCAGTTCATAATAATAAAATTATTCAGAGAAGGTGACAGTGAAATCAACCAATGAGAGTATGTGCATGTATATTTAACACGAAAAGAAATTTCTCGTCGGTCAGTCAACTTTGCCCTTAATAGTCCTTTCTCCTCCTCCTGGTCATCATTCGTATGCCAATTCAAGATTAGGAATTTTTAAAATATTTCTACGAAATATTTTTCCAAAATCCTTGAAAGTACATAGATTTAAAAATCTAGGAAAATATGAAAGGAAAATATAAATTATATATATTTGATTAAATTAAAAATGACAAAATTTCTATCTCCTTGTCAATCTCAATCATATAGCAAATTGTGTGCAAAGGAGATAGAATTAATAAAGAGATAGATGCGTGGAGTGAAATATATAGAGGTGAATTAAGATTAACAAAGAGACAAAAAGCGATAGAAGTAGGAAATAGCGAGGGAAATAGGCAGAAGATAGGATTTCTATCTCTTTACTTCTAGCAGGGTATAGACTTAATAATTTTAATAGTTCATTAGAGTCTAATAGATCTAATAGATTTTACCGTTAGCTTAAGAAATTAATTAATTTCTTCAGCGTGTCTAGACTGTCATTTTTAGTGACATTCGCCACCTGTAAAAAACCAAAGATATTTTTTAATTATTTACAGAGCGTAGGATCATTAATCAAATATACGTAATTACAAAATTATGTATGTTGAAACCAATTTCTAACTTTAAAATTCGATTACAACTTTTGTAAAAAATCCTTGCCTGAGTTTCCCGGACCATCGAAATTCCTCGACTTTTGAAAAAACTCTATGCAAACCAATATTAATAGAAATGAAGAAATCGAATTTTGAAGTTATAGAACTTAGATCTCTTAAAAAAGTTTTTATGGATTTTAAAGGGTTTTAAAAGAACTGAAAACAAAACATTTAGAAAAATTTGAAAGGATTCACATTCAAAAATCTAGAAATCAGGTGTGGAAATCTTGGTATCTTTGGAATTCCTCCATCTTTTAATTTTTTTTAAATATCTGAGTTTCTGTTAAAATTGCTAAAAGTCTCCACAAATATCTTGAAATAATTTGAAATATTTTTGAAATTTTGGTTTAAATCCCTTAAAATCTATTAAATTCATTAAAATCTCCAGAACTTTTATGAAATCGCTTGAAAACTCTTGAATTAATTTTCTTGAAATGCTTTAAAATTTTATGAAATATTTTTAATTATAATTATAGTATTTATTAAGTAAAACGAAGAAATCAGGGAATTTTATTTAAATTAGAACTTGGATCCAACATCCGTTAAATGTTTATGGAGTTTCAAAACAGGATTTAAATGAAGTAACCGCGTTTATGATCGGCGAAGAATTTCGAAAAAGAGGAAAGTATAAAACCGATTACTAGGTGATCTAATTATTACTCGGTCATGAATAGCAAATTAGAGCTGACTGATCGAAGATATAATAATCCATCGACAGAAATGTCAACCAGTCAAGCTACTTCTCTCTATAATGCATTAATAAAATTGTTATTGCAGTATTGCGGCCACGTTATTGAATATGGCCTAAAATCCAATATAAAATTTTGACGAGCAAACGACCTCATTTATTATCGAGTAATTATCTAATATTTTCTAGAAATACATGTCAAACTGGTTAATATTGCAATGTTAAGTATATTCGCGTGTATAATTTTAGCGCTGTAGAGCGAAAAAATATCTTGTTATAATTTTTGTTGAGTAAAATGAAGAAATGTATTTTAAAAATTTGTCAAGTCTGTCGAAAAACCTCATTTCCAAGATTCTAATTATTTATTCCACCCAAATTAGACCACCCAAAAAACAAAAATGTCTATTGAGAATGATTTGTTGTAATTACAAAAAGACGTTTAACAGAAGAGATATAACTTCAAATAAAAAAAAAAAATGTACAATTTTGTAAATATGATCTTGGCCACGTAATCAAAAAAAAAACACATTTTTTCTTTATCTGTGGGAGCCAAGGTTAAAATATTTAGACAATGAAAAACTAAAAAAAGAGATTCTCTTGCATAAAATTGTCGTAAATTCTGCGGATTCGGCAGTTATAGTTTCAAAAAAACTTGTCAGACTAGAGAGGATCACATTTTAAGATTGTATAATGTAAAATATTTAAATTTGAAAATAAGACTATAATCTGCTGTAAATATATAGACTTCACAGTTTCTTTCCTTATTCTAAAATTTTTTCCTTTATTTTTATTAATTCCTCTGTTTTCACCTGTTTTCAAGAAAATTCCCTTTCTTCTCATTTTTATTTAAATAATGACAAAATCAATAAAATCACATAAAAAAATTCAACTTTTTTGTTAAGAATTCATCTTTTTTTGGTTTAAAATTTAAGAGTTTTGTTTAAAATTCAACTAGTTAATTTTTTTTTGTAAAATATCATCTATTTAAAAATTCAAAGAAAAATTCACTTTTTTGTTTGGAAATTAAACTATTTTGTTCAAACTTGACCCTTTTGGTAGAAAATTTACATATTTCGTTGAGTTTTCACATTTTTGGTGGAAATCTCCAGTATTTAGTTAGAAATTCATCCATAATTTATAATTTAAACTCTTTCCAGACTGACCAAAAGAAGAGTGCATAAATAAAATAATTAATGACTCAATTCGTAGGTTGTGGGATCGAGACTTTGTTCCAGAGAAAAAGAGATAATAAATGTGGTATAAAATGTCATAGGTTTGACTTGTGATTTAACGGTACAACCGGCTACAAGTGGATACAGGAACGCAGCTTCAAGCGTCTCGAGGTGCTTCAAATAATAATAATAATAATAATAATAATAATAATAATAATAATAATAATAA
>CAJFCO010000081.1:1920478-1934922 GCA_904066015.1 Synergus gifuensis
CAATAATAACAATAATAATAATAATAATAATAATCAATACCAATCATCCTTTCTGGAATCTGTCAATTTCTATCTACTTGGATGTCACTCACGTATGATGTACGTATCCTCTTATCACTTTTTCAACCGAAATCTAAACATTCTCCTGGATAATAATTTATGATGATTATTATTCATACTTCTGCTTTTGAATTCTTTATTCCTGATTCTTCGATGCTCCCGGATATCCTCCCTGAACTGCAACTTTTGAAAGTTACATTTGGCTAAATTATAATTCTTGTGACATTCCTCGGAATCTTATATATTGGTCTCTGGAAAAATAAGTCGATTAGAAATTTCCGGCAATACTTGTCTTGGGGGAAGTAATAATTGTAGATGCATACATATAATAAAATAAAAATGAAAATGTAAATCGGTGACCAGCGAGAATCAGAGTGAAAATCAACATCAGTTTCAAAGGCTATTAAATTTTTCCTCGATTCAAGAATTCAAGATAATTTCAACAATAAAAAAAAAACTGAAAGTAATTCCGAATTATTTGATTAATAAAAATTTTCTAAAAACCACGTAAAATCTCTTGAATTTATTAAAAATATCTTTAAATCTTTGAAATCTTTTGAAATTCTTTAAAATTATTTGAAATCCTTCGAAACTTAGTGACAAAATCTTCAATTTCAATAAAAAATGTAAATTTTTCCAATTTAACTATATAATAATCAATCATAAAACAGATCAAACCAGGTGACTCTCTAGTTTATTTCTTCTGTTTTTATTTTCAATTGCGAGTTCAATTCGTTATTAATGTTACCTGAGCTAGCATTCAACACTTCCTGACCTTGCCATTCAAGTTCAATATAATGTGACGAACGTGGCGCACGTGCTCGAAGTGAAAGAGTTTAAGAAAGAAAAATGCAAGTTTACAACTAAACGGACTCCTGACCCAGAGTCTTAAAAGGCTTAAAAGGCTTAAAAGACAAGAGAGGGATTTTTTTTCGCCAGACAATGCAACAGTACATGAAATCTCACTAGAGACTGTTGGAAAGAAAAAAATTATTCGTTAGCGGGACTTGAAGAAAAGCATAGTTTAGCGTTCAGCCTTTGCGGTTGCTGATTGTTTTATAAAATTATACCAGATCCGCTACTTTGTCATTTTAATTTTAAATTCTTGGCATACTGAGAATTCAATTCCAGACTTTACTGTAAAAAATTCTCCTAAGAGAAGGAAAATATGTAGAATGATTTTTTTTTTTCATGAAAATGGAGGAATTAACTTATTTGAATAAAAAAAATGTATTTAATTTAATTTCGAAATTAAAATTTGGATCCAACATTCTTAAAAAATGATATTTACAGAAAGGTTGAAAGAACTGAACACTTTTTTTTCCGTAACTAACAACATTTTGATTATTTCTCTAATCACTACACTCTCAAAAGATCATCCACTGTGTTACTTTACTAAAATTACTTTTATACATTATTCGCTTACATATATACTTTGTATGTACAGAGTATTGTATTACAATTGTTCTGTACATCTGTGCATTCTCGACTGCAAAGGAAAATTAAATTATGTCTTCTATCGCTTCTGTAGAATCGCTTATTTTATATTTTATTAGATATACAGATAGACTAGATATTTCTAAGAGGGTTGCCAGCAAAATTTTAATTAAAAGGGAATTTAAAATTATGTATAGTCGCACGATAACATTTGTTATCATTTAACGTTTTTAAATATGGATTGATTTGGAAATTTGATGTAAAAATTCAATGTGTTCAATGGAGAGAACTTTTAACTTATTTTATTACTTGATTGCAAGGCTTTCAACTTCTGAATTCGACAGATGTATCATTTCTAATTTACAAAACGAAATATAAAATCGAAAACGTGTATAAAAAGTTCCATAAAAAAATAAATGATTACTTTTACGCGAATAAAAATAATCTGGTAACCTTACATGGCAACAAGAAGTGTCTATTGACAGTTCCATGGCAGTAATTCAAGTCTAGAGTCAATTTAAAAAATCATTCGTCCTAATTAATTTATCTGCAAAAATAAAATATTTTACGAAAAAATTGCAGACACGGTTAAAAACATTTGTTTGAAACAATTCAAGATAATAATAAATATCGAATATACAAATTGTCAAAAAATAATAAAACGAAAATAATAATAAATTATTATATGTATTCCCCCAAATAAGTAAAATTATTCTGTAAATTTTAATTTCCATAATTTGAGCATTTGGGGAGGACTATTATAAAATAACGAATTAATAAATTCTCTGTAATTCTTAAATTTTCGAAATTTAAATTTGCCGAAAATATATTTTTAATTAGAATAATTAATTAATTAGGTAAATTAATTATTAAATTCTTTAAATATTTTTCAAGTACATCGGGTTTATTAAAATAAGTGATCTAATTATTTTAAATATTTAAAAATTAGTTTACCTAATTACATAATTAAGTATTTACAATAAAATATATTTTCAAAAAATTTAAATATGTATCAGAAATTTAAGAATTTTTGGAAATCAAGATCAACTTTCACTACTAGGTGCACAATGTACTAATATGCAAAACCGGACGGTTTTCGTATCATTCCGTACGCGTTCGTGGAACGCAAAGTAAAATCAGTAAAATCCCCCTTTCCGACGATGCATGTTCCCTCTTCCGATATCCCGATGGAGAAATTCTGCCATTGGTTTGGCGCGCGATTCAAAATTGTCGAAAACCTTATGCACTATGCGTTATGCGTTATGCAAAATTGTGTGCCATTGGCCTTAGTCACTGACAGTGATGTGTCGAAAACATATTTACACCCACTCGCATACAAAAACCATTCCGTTTTACATAAAATATCGTCTGTTATTCTTCAGCAAACTTTTGACGTCCGAGGCCGATGTACGCCTTGGACGTACATACAATATCCTCTCAACTTGATAAGATTTCTATTAGTAGATCTCTCTGGGTAATCGTAACCGACAAAGAAAGATAACTATTTATTTGTTGCTAACTACAAACTACGAACCTAGGCCTCAGACAAACTTTTCTTCTTTGAAGGCTAAGTCGATTGCACAGCCAACGTCATTTACAATAAAAGCTGGTTTACATAAACCTTCTTCCACAGGTAGAAAATCTCGGGGACAATGTTCGCTGATAAAATCAGAATCTCGTTGATGGACTCCAGTTTCTACTAAAATACTGATACAGGCTTTCGCACTCGGACCTGTGATACTTTTTCCCATGAGACTCTCCAGAGTTCGATTCTTCGTTCCCTTACCCTTCGTATAACGTGCCAAGTATTTGTCGTATAAATTTGCACCGTAAACGTCTGTGTTGATATTGTCTCTGAAATAAAATCAATTGTTTTAAATTAGTTTCTATAGGTATAATAAAATATGTATCAATCATCTTCGTAATAAAATCAGATGAAATCCTTTCAAATTCCTTAAAAATACACGAAAAACTCTTGAAATCTCTGAAATTCCTAAGAGATTTCAAGAAATTTCAAGGTACATATTTCAAAAGAGTTCCAAGATATTTTTGTGATTTCAAAAATATTTCAAATTATTTCAAGAGTTTTAAAGTATTTCAAGAGATTTCAATCGATTTCTAGAGACTATTTAAAAAAAGGTTTAAAAATATTCCAAAGAATTTGTATGTAGTGCCATTTTCTACAAAGAAAGATAATTTTCAAAAAAATAGTTGAATTTTCAACCAAAAAGTGAGTTTGTGAAGGAAAAATTTACTTTTAATAGGGATCTCAGCTGATTACAGGGGACAATAGAGAATATAGGGACCGGTCTGGGAGGCCTGGCTTATACATAATGCCTGATTTTTTCATTATATTCTCGTTTTTCGGCCAGCTTCTTTAATCTGAATTCTATAAACAGCCTTTTTATCTAAAAGAAAATAAATACAAGATAAAAACTGCAGCTCACCCAATAGCGTAGATTGTATCTACATTGTGGTGTATTAAAATTGTCTTGGCATGATCCAGAATCTTATGATTAGCATGATAATAAGTAATTTCACTCGGCTTTCCAACCAACGCAGTGTAGACAATATCCTTCCTCGTAACTTTCTTGTACAAATTTTCTAGACAAAGTAGAAAAGCTCCATGTCCATATCTGGGAATCGGTGCCTCAGAAACCCACAATAAATCCATATTACAGGCCAGAACAGGAATGTGAGGATAAGGAATGGAGGAAGGTATTCCTGTAGGCATTCCGTTCGTCATTAGAAGGTCCACCATTAGTTGTAAAGGTGTTTCCCAAGTTACTGGTTCGCTCAGAAGTACAAGACCTTCTATCGTTGGAAAATTCGGATCCACTGGTCCGCTTGTAGCAACTCTTTTTTCTTTATTTACATAGTCTAAGTTTGGGAAGTTCTTCACCAATTCATCTATCGTTATCGTTTTCTTAAAACCTAACTCTTTAGCTATTTCTCGAGTTCTTCCTTGACCAGATATGAGAACTTGTTTGTCGTGAAATTGATGAAACATTTGGAGTGGCGAATGGGCCATTATCACTTGATCTTCCGAGACTTCAATTCCTGTCCATTTTGTTAAATCTTCTGCCTTTTCACTTCGTAAGGCATTCCCACTATTTGTTACGAATACTGTCGGGACTCGAAACTTTCCGTCTGGACCTTTTAGGCGACTGAAAGATTCCTTGACGGGGGGTAAGACATTTTTTCCTCGAACTATCACGCCGTCGATGTCAAACAGGAGACCGAATTTTGGTTTATTGCTCAAGTACTGCAAGAAAAAACAGAATTTTTTAATAAAAAGACAGAGACGTAGACGTGAAAACTCGATTTCTTCATTTTACTTAACAAATATTAAAATCGAAATTTTTTCCCTCTGTAAAATTAATCAATTTTTAACTAGAATTATGCGTACAGAGCGAGAAAATATATAATTCAAATTTTCTATTAAGTAAAATGAAAATATTGAATTTTGAAGTCAGATTTTGAATTCTTCGTTTTATGCAAAAAGTATCGAAACTAAATATTTTTTCGCTCTGTACGCAGTCTTATATTTGAAAAAATATTAGTGCTATAGAGCGAAAAAATATTTATCTATAATTTTCGTAGAGTAAAATGGAGAATGGAATTTTGAGCTTATCATTTGTGTCCAACGCCCTTAAAAGGATTTTTTAATAGCATAAATTGTTCTGACGTCAAAATTCAAATTTTTCATATTACTTGACAAATATTAGAAATAGAAATTTCTTCCCTCCTTATATATATATATTAATATATATATATATCGCTTGCTCTTGACAAAGTCAAATTAAAAATACATCTTGCAGAAGGTGCAATACATGTATATTTTTACCCTCTTCCGCCTTACTTAATACGAATACATACACGAAGAAAGAGAAAAATTTACAGTACTAGGAACTTATAATTAAGTCATAATTTACTACAAATCAACAATACAAACATTTTTAATTTCCGAAAATTCAGAAATTCGAAATTTTCCTTTAGGAAAGTTCTAATTCTCTTTTCCCAAATGTAAAATAGAATATTATTATAATAAAGAGAGGGTCTTTCAAAGAAGATTAATTTTAAGTTGTTTTAAATATTTTTCAACTCATGAAAGAAGATTTTAAGAATTTAAGACTTGACAGTTATGATTGGATCGTTGAAGCAATTGCCATAATAAAGATATAACGAACTTTGGACAGTAAATAGAATTCGATTGGAGAATCGTTTCTATATTTAACTACACCAAATAAACACTGCAATCACACCATTATTATTTGGCTGAAAAAGTGGAAAAAATAACTAAAGAAAATTGTTGATCAACTCACTCTGGCTCCAAAAAATCTGGAGATCTCTGGCCGAATCAGAATTTGTAGAATCGCCATACCGTTGGCAATTAATAATTAGTAAAATTCTAAATTGAATATTAAAACCATTAAAACTATATTGTGCAGTTATTCACGAGTACATAATGTGACTTTATACAGGTTATACGAATTACGAAACACAGAATCGAAACCATATCAAAACACAAGTCCAGTCAGTTCAGTCGAGAACACTCGGCTACCGCAAACGCAAATTACGCGAATGTGGGACATCTTGTCTCTTTCTAGTCAAAGCTGATTAGTTGAGTTCCATCTAGATTATCTGATCCAAGGTGGTCGAGATTGATCTCCATCAATCAGCTTTAGGTGACGTCCCATGGATCCGGAATGCGTTGCGTTTTTGCGTAAAATCATGAGAGTGAGAGAGACGCACTAATACTACCAGCTCTCTCACTCTCATGGTTTTGCGCAAACACTCAACGCATTCCGGATCCATGGGACATCATCCATGGTATTACGAATATCATACACTCGAGTCTCCCAAATGTAAAGAAATTTTTGCAGAGGTTCTCCCAAATGTCAAGAAATGCGTCAGATCAATTGCGCATGCGTATTGCGTATAATATAATATTTTTTAGCATTTTAAATTGCGCGCGAATAGCAACCAATCAGATGCCGAATGCAACGCGTGCGTAGTGGTTACAAGTGGGATTTGAGAAAGACGGACTTGTCATTTGAGAGAAACACATGATTTGACATTTGGGAGAACTTGAGATTTGGGAAGTTGACAATTTGAAAGACTCGAGTGTATATACATACAGTCAGGGTTGCGAAGTGACGCGTCACTCGAAGTTTTTTACGTATTATACATGGTTTTCTACTTATGTGAATTACGTAGTTTACGTATAAGACTCCCCACTCCATATGAATTTGGTGTTTTCGACGCAAATACCTAAGTTATTTTACTTACCCAACCGTGCATACAGTGCCCTGCATTATAATGCCTTCCTTTACATGCCAACCCAACCCTGGTTTCCATTGGAAAACAGGGTTGGGTTAACATGTTTACATAAAAGAAGGCATAACACAGGGTTGGGGGGGGAACTGATGGAGATTTTTGACACAATTGAAAAACGCGCAAAACAAATCGCATCAGACTGATAACATTCTCGGTAATCTGGATTATAAATTCTTCAATTACAAAAATTTTCTGTGTGTGGTGAAATAAAATTAAGTTCAAAAATGTTTATAAAATCATTTAAAATCAAGTCCAACAATCAGTTGAAAGGAACTGAAAGGTACGCGCGAATAATTTGACTTCTATTTAGCTTTGAGGTTATATTGTCATTTTTCTTTCTCAATTAAACCTCTCTTCAAATTGGACTCAAAGGAAGCAACTATTGAACAAAATGTAATTTCACATTCCTGTTTCTTTATGTGCCTCTTGATTAGTCATCACTTTATTCCTAACATGTTTAATTTAGAGATGAATTATGTAAACATAACCTCTAAACCAGTTTTCAGGGAAAAATTACAAAAATCGTTTCTTTTCTGTCAGAAAATATCACTATTGTTATTATTAATATCAAAAATAACGCACGCGATTCGTTTAATTCTTAATGATTGAACACTTTCAATTAAGTAATTTAAAACATTATTTATTCAAAGAAAAAGTCAAGCAGCATTAGGTGGACTATAGGGTATATTTGCTTTCAAATCTATCAATAAAGGCTTGTAGATTCCATGTTTCTAAAGTTTTTCTGACAAATTCGTCCATAGCACATATAAACACTTTTTATGAAAACGAGAAAACAACACCTAAAAGCGCGATAACACATTTGATATATGAAACACATGAACGTCATAAACATGCATACACCATAAACAACCAAATAATTAAGCAGGAATTGCCGTATGGTATATACTGCTTAAGATTATTCCTACCTGATAGTTGTCTTTGTTTTATTAGGAAAAAGATGTGTGAAGAAATATTGCAAGCATTTCCAAAATTAAAGGAAGAAGGAGTGCTGAATTTGTTAAAAAAGAAGGAAGCAATTACAGTTATGAAAATTGTTACCTACAATGGTAACACGGTGAAGGTTTATTGCACTGCAAAAGTTCCGTTGTTTCTACATTTTGATTTGCCAAATTTCCGAGGCTTTCTTCCTACGATATATACATTATGGCAGTATCCAGATTTAATGTTTTCTTATACCACTCGTTCAATGGTAATTCCAAAATTATCCAGCGGCGCAGACTTAATGATTCCAGGACTCGTTTTGGACGGCTCAGCGACTCCTTATTCCTTTGGGAAAATGAGCAAAGGATCGCCAGTTTGTATTAATACTGACGACAACAAGGTCAAGATAATTATATTTTATATATCAGAGGGGTTGATTGATCACCCTTGAAATTCGGTGTATTCGATATTTCATAATTAATTTATATTAATTTATATTACCGTGTTATTCAGGCACCTTTTGCTGTTGGAATTACCGCCCTTTCGAGTGAAGACATGTACATGTCTGGAGGTCGAGGAAAATGCGTAGAAATTTTCCACGTGATCGGAGACTCTCTGTGTCAATTATTGGATAAACCTTTAATGAGACCTGAATTGAAGAGTGCAAGAAACTCTCTAGAAAATTCAGCTGATTCAATAACTGTAGACTTACAGAAAGAGACTCTTGATGGAGAATTAACAGATTCGATAAAAAAGTCAGAGAAACCTCTGGATGGCGAGGATTCTATTATGAAATTGTCTTCAAATGTTGATAATTTACTAATGGAGGAAAGAAAGAGTCCTCTCGAGGTGTTTGATCTAAGCTCTGTAATTTAAAAATTCGATTACATACTTCATTTTACTTCAGGGGCGCATTAGAGATTTACGGGGCCCGGGACTATAATGAATATGGGGCCCACTTAAGGGCAGAAAAATATGATTATCTTATTTTTAACATTATAAAGTTTGATTCATGCATGGTTGCGTGGGCAAAGTTAAATTATGTTTGTGCAAAAGCACAAATGCACAATATGATAATTTTTTATTTGAGCTCGCAGGGCCCTTTGGATGTTAGGGCCCGGGGCTATAGCACTTCAAATTATCCGCTAGAGTATTAAAATCCACTATCCGTCTTCCAGACAATATGGAATTGTCTGGAAGACAATTGTGGAACACAATGGTGAATTTTCTCTGAGAATAAAATTGCAATGTTGCCACTATATGCCACTATCGTTTCCATACGAACTGTGGTGTGAATGTGTGTATTCGTATATTAATGTACAAACTCTGCCAAAATTGTTGATCAATGGTTAGAAGAGAACATGTGATATCTTACATCTATCTGAGCATAAACTTTTGAATGTATTAGCCGCGAGACAACTACCTTAAATGAGAAATTCAAAATTTACCTAAAAACGATATCTTTTTTTTCGCTCTGTATCCATAATTATATTTAAAAATGAGTAGCTATACAGGGCGAAAAAATATCTACTTAGTTATAATATTTATCAAGTAAAATGAAGAAATCGAATCTTGAGGTCAGAATTGCCAGAACTTGGATGCGTAATTTTGGATAACTTAATTTTGCGTATCTATTTTTTCTCTTAGGAAATTTCTAATAAACTTTTAGAAGATGAAAAGGAAAGTAAGCACATCGTGGAAGAGAAACCATTGAATCCGACGCAGGAAATGGACAAGTTGTTAGAATATTGCTTCCTAAAAGCTTGTAAAACTTCAATCAAAAAGGGAGATTTGCCGATGATCACTTCTACCTTTTTTAAGAATCATGTTATGGCTGTGTGCCCTCTAGGACAAAATCTAGATATTAAGAAATCGAGTTATAAAAAGTTATCAGTCTTTTTATCAAAAATGAAGGAGAAGGGCCTTGTAGATACTTTAATTTTGAAGGGAGTCGAATCTCTTTTAGCAATTAAGGTAATATTTTGTTTTAGGTATTAAATAATTTATTTTACTGTTTTTAACATAAAATCGAGATTCTTGATATTTAAATATTACTAGCTCGTATTATTTTCAAAGAAATTAATATTGTTTACTTATTGAAGCCACACTTTTTTCAGACAAATCATCCACTACTTCAGGAGCTTGTTATAAATGAAGAATCAGTTCCTGTTCAGCCTGTACCGTCGAATGCTCCCGTTATTGCAGAATGTTACAAAGTAACTGCGCATGTTTTACCCCTGTTATCAAAATTTGGATATGAGTACGTATTTTAAGCAAATTATTTTTCTCGTATGAATTTCTTAGAATTAAGAGGGTATTTTTATTAATTTTTTTTTAATTGTTTTTTTTATTAATATTTAGTTTTAATAATTGTGGATTAAAATTCCAATACTCTTATACACAAATTATTGCAGGAAAGGCGATATAATGAAACGAGCAGATATTAGGAAGTGTTTCTTCGACTACGTTAAGAAAGAAAATCTTCAAGATGGCAAGTGAGTATTTTTTAAAATTAGATAATATAAACAACAAATTTTACAAATGTCTTTTTAAATAAAGATTAATCTTCTTTGTAGAATACTGAAGATAAATCCACAACTCGCTGATGTTTTGAAAACAAAGGAGAGTCAGGAAACATTAACAATGGAAGACGGGATAAACAAATTTATTGGAAAAATGACTTACACACATGAAATCACTGTTGGTGGAAATACCTTGTTTTTTACTGGAAAATTAGAACCGATTGAAATCACTGTTGCATCGCGTGCAAATAATAAAAAGGTTGGCTTTTAGTCTCTTTTTTTTTAATTAAAAAAAATCATGGTATGAGTTTAAGACTGTTAGAGCACCGAACAAAACAATGTAAATACACACAAAAAAATTGCAAAATCTTTGGAATGACTCTAATATATCATTTAATTTTAAAATGAATTCACGTTTTCTACACAATTGGATTTACAGTAGATTAGAGTAACTCTACAGCCATTTTTATGTTTTGGAAAATGCTCCAACAGGCTTAAAAATATTTCTTAATTATTTGGATTTCTCTCAGATTACTTTGGTGAACAATTTGGAAATGTTTGGAATAAGAATGGAAGAGTTCAGTAAAGAATGTCAAGGAATTGGAGCAAGTGCTACCATAACAGACGTTCCTGGAAAAAAGACACCCAGTGTTTTGGTTCAAGGCAATCAAGTTTTATACGTTTTCAAACTTTTAACAGGTAAGAATAAAAGATTTATTTAAAAAATAAAAACTTGAGAGTGAGCAGCTTAGATTGTAAGTCAAAGTTTTGTTTTGCTTTTAACTTACATTAGCTAATTTTTTGTTTATCTCTGTTCTATTGTTTTAATATACGAGAATAGGGTTCATTGAAAGTCATTTCGAAAGTCGCAAGATTTGCATACGACTTTTCTTACATAAGACAATACGAGATTTTCATGTCATGACTTTTCTTATACAATAGGATAGGAATAGGAAGGAAATACTTCAAAATTATCTTTATATTTTATTTTCAGAGAAATACCAAATTAATAAAAATTACATCAAAGGATTAGAATTCGCACCGAAGAAAAGAAAATGAATTGTTGAAGATAAGTGGGATTAGACTTCCGATGATTATTTAGATACGAATAGTGTTTGTAAAATGAGAACAGAGTGATAAAATAATTCGGGAAAAGAGAAATATAAATCATGAAATCCGACACAGGTATAATATTTAATTGCTTTATTAATTTATTTTTGTAAGTTTCTACTTCAATCTTTATTTCAATTAAGGGGTGGTACACCTTTTAAATGACGAAAAAAACATTTTTTTTGCTTTTTTTACGAAGATGTTTATTTTTTTTTGTCATGAATGTTTCAGCATTCAATTAATATATGTTTCAAGAAGTTACAATAATTTTTTCATGATAAAATAGTGAGAAACTAGCGAGCTATAGTCAATCTCCGAGAGGTCCAAAAAAAAGACATTTTGCGGTGAGCAAAGCTGCTCAAGTCTGGATCATCTGAAATCAAAATATCCAACGCCATTAGTTCGTAAACAGTTTTTTCGAGCGATTGACATTAAGCAAATCTGGAAATTTTAATTTTTTAAAAAATGGCGGACTTTGAAAGTGAAACATTCTTTTTGCAAAGAAAACTCTCATTTTTTCGCTCGAAAAAAAAAATATTCGTTAAAAAAAAAAGAAAAATGTCATCCGCTCCATTTTTATATCTAAAAGTAACTGAGAAAATTTTTTAAGTAATCGTGGTCAAGCCGTTCTAGATATATCTTGCTCACCGGCTTTGAAATCGTTATTTCGAGAAAAACGCATTTAAAGTTAAAAAAAAAAAGTTAAACAGCCTTTAGAAAAATTGCATAAAAAATGTTTATTTGCATAGTCATCAATTCCAGGACCATATAAAGTACCCTCTGCCTTATCTGCAGCCTCTGCAGCAGCGATTTGAAAAAGGTATACAACCCCTTAATTTGAAAGCATTCGCACATTAAGTCCCTAATCATTTATTAATTAGGGAAAAATTAAGGATATTTTCTTAAGTGCAAAACTAAAGGATTTACTGTGAGACAAACTTTAAATCACTATTTAGAATAATAGACAGGAACAGGATTTTATGTCGATGTAAATATTGAAATTCTGCGATGAAAAGCTGAAATTTATGGGAAATGTATACGGAAAATAATTTAATTATGCACTGATTTCAAAAGTGCCAAAAATTTTAAAGGGAGTTTCAAAAGATTTCAAAAAATTTCAAGAGATTTAAGACTGTTGGAGCATTTTTCAAAAAATAAAAACTAACATACTGTGAAGTTGTATCAACTTTTACGCTCTTTGTTTTCTTTACATTAGCTTTAAATCATCATATTAGATATATTCTCCTTAAAATACGTTCAAAACAACCTTTTTTTGGAAACTGGATTTTGTCACCACTACAAACAAGCTTCCTCTAGGAGGAAGAAAAAGTTTAGCTAAGGAGAATTTTTGGATGGTGGGACAGGGGCTAACTCGCTATTTTTCGTAAAAATTAATTTTTTTGGTTAATATGGAAAAGTTTCGGTGAGAGTAGAGACCTGGCGGGTGATGCTCCCCTCTTAATACAACTTCGAAAGTATTGACTACGAACAGCTGTCAGGTCTACAAGGCTTCTCTCTCGAAACGTCCTGTCAATCAATGAGATTTATCAACTTAATTTTTTGTTACCTGGTGTACACTTAAAATTTGAGTGATCAACCCTTCAATTGCCCCTCATTTGATATGCTAAAAGGTCAACTTGGAAAAATTTAATATGCTGTCCTGGAAAATCTGAAAAAAAATTTAGAAATTTTGTTATCAATAGTTATCTGGATCTGAGATCCAATTATCCATTGAATGAGAGGCTCAATAAAGTTTGTTAATATAATTTATTGTATATCGAGGTTTCAACATGGAAAAGTACAAATATTGCAATATAGGGCCCGCGAGCTCTCCTCGGTAGGGAGGGAGGGAGGGAGGGAGGGAGGGAGGGAGGGGTGAAGGAAGGAAGGTTATTGTTAGTTTGACATAACAAACGTTACAGGAAGGAGAGACGACGAGCAAGAGACAAGACTCCTCAACGCTGGAATGCATAAGAATTTTACAGATTGAAAAAACACTATTTATTATAGAGATCGAACCAAACGATTGTTTTCGTCTTTTTATCCAGCGGGGATGGACGAAGAAACGTCTCTGGCGACAAAAGGAAGGATCCCTCCCATCCACGACCCCCGCATATATTTAATACTCGTTTTTTTTTAATTATTTTTTTTTCTTTAATTTTAATTTTATTAATCCCTGAGCACGCGCACATTGCTTCACGATTTTCTTTTATTTATTTCTTCTATTCTGCAATGCGCACGTGCTAAGTGTGACAATATTTAACTACGGTGCTCCGTCAGTGTAGCACGCATGAGGGCAGTCGATCCTCAAAATTTAATCACCATGATCCTCTAAAATTGAGCAAGAAGAAATCACGTTTCCTCTCTTTATAATATTAGTACCAAATTCTTGAAAACTTGGAACTAGAAACGCATGAGAAATTCGAGAAAAGAATTATTTCCTTTTCCTTCTTTAAATTTCTTTACATATACATTTCCTTGTAAAATATTTTCTTTTTTTTTTTTTTTCTTTGTGTATTTAATCGACTGCACTCAGTGCGTCTTACTTCTGCAGAGAAGGAGTTACGCTCTCTCTTTCGCTCAATTTTTTTCTCTTTCTCTCCCCGGAACTTATTTTCACTGTTGTTGCCACAATAAATTGTTCCTCTTTTCTCTCTCTCTCTCTCTCTCTCGCTCGTTTTTTTTGCGCTTGGAATTTTCATAGTTTTATGCAACACATAATGCGACTAGGTATTACAGGTTAATTAATAATTAATATCATTAGTTATACAATAATAACATATGACTAGACAATGCAAGATAATAATTATATCGTAAATAGTAATAATCATGGATCGCAATTTATATCAACAATGTGATGACGGGTTCATGTAAGAATGTAGGTACGTTTTATTTCCTCTGCAGCTGCATTTTTTACAGAGAATGATTTATTTTCTGTTGGTATGTGTTTTTTTTTTTTTGTGTGCGTGTCTGTCAGTTTTCTATCCGTCAAAAAATTTTATGCTTTATTCAGATCAAACTCCGACGTTTTGA